>JANIIK010001921.1:5000-10000 GCA_027704905.1 Muraenolepis orangiensis
ATGGGACGCTCTAGTCTACGGACTACTTCCTGGACGCGTCACCAGCCGCGTCACGAAGCGCGGAGCTGCGGAGATGGTCCCGAGGCTTTGGTTCAGAGAGGATGATACCAGGGAGATGGATTCATTGTTCAACATGGCCCCAGACAGGCCTGTTTAGTGGACTTTATTAGAACTCATTACAACTGATCAATTTAAGAACTGGAGCTTCACCGCCGGCCTCAACGGGTCATGTGATTTAGGCTAAGAGAGAACATGGGCATTGGTTAAGTTAGAATTACTATTTATATATATATATATATATATATATATATATATATATATATATATATACAGTATATACATACAGATATATATATATATAGAGAGAGAGAGAGAGAGAGAGAGAGAGAGAGAGAGAGAGAGAGAGAGAGAGAGAGAGAGAGAGAGAGAGACAGAGAGAGGAGTACAGTATCTCTCGGTATCAAAGCATGATGAACCAGTTGGTCCAGTTCCCCTCCCAGTTCAGTTCCTTTCAGACTAACCTCTTCTAGGCTGTTGTTCCATGACTCACTCAGTCATGAACTATAATAACCTTATTAACATATGAACCATAGACAGAGAGCTCTGAGGACCAGAAGCTCAGACACACACAGTCTCTGACTGTACTTTGATTCATTTTCAATAAAATCTGAATTGTACAATATTGTAACATGATGTCATTTATTATTCAGAAGCATACACTTTAATCAATATAGACTATTGATTACTGACTGCAACTGGTGAGAAGTTTCTCTAAAATGGTTCACAGTCTTGTTGGTTTGGATTCTTCTTGTGTTGTTTCCTGGTTCCTATTTCAGGTTACACCCTTTACTGGGAGACACACTTGCTTATGGTTGTCCATCGAATCCGATGATGACGTCCACTTCTATCGGTGAGTTCTTTGGTGGCTGAATAGCCCTATCCTGGACCCACAAATCCTGTTGCAGGTAGGACAAGTGTATGTGGTGGTAGTAGCAACGGTAACTGTAGGTGTGTTCCTCCTGAGTCTCCTCTCCTGTCTCCTGGCTGTCCTTTCCTCCTCCAGCATTTGGGTCCCATCCCGGCACAGCTGGCGCCAGGTGTTACGATCAGCAGCAACATCCTCCAGGGCCTCAGGTCTGATTTTACATTTCTTTAACGCAGTCTTCAGCTGGTCTTTATAGCGCTTCTCCTGCCCTCCAGCAGAGCGTCGACCATGATGTAGCTGGCCATATAGCACTCTGCGAGGCAGGCGGTTTGAGGGCATCCTTACTACATGGCCCAGCCATCGTAGCTGGTGCTGAGTAATTGTGGCCTCAATACTCCTGCAGTTGGTCTTCGAGAGTACTTCAGAGTGAGGCACACGATCACGCCAGGTAATTCCCAGGATGCGCTGAAGGCAGCGTATGTGGAACTGCTCTAGGGCCCTGATGTGGCGGCTGTAAGTTACCCAGGCTTCGCAGCTGTAAAGGAGGGTAGTGATGCAGATGGCTTGGTAGACACAGACCTTCGTGCGGAGATGCAGGTTCTTGTTTTGAAAGACCCTACGCCGGAGTCTCCCAAAAGCAGCTGATGCCTGCTTTATCCTGTTTTGGACCTCATTGTCGATGGTGTTGTCCTCAGAGAGAATGCTCCCCAGGTATCTGAAGGATGGTACAACAGACAGTTGTTCACCAGCAGCAGTGAAGGTAGGTGGTGTAGATGGGATGTTGGCACTCCACTGGCAAACTACTTCCGTCTTGATGGTGTTGACGGTCAGTCCCATCCTGCTGTATGCTCTCACCGCAGCAGTAAGAACAGACTGGAGGTCTTGTGGATTGTGAGATACAAGAGCACAGTCGTCTGCATACTGTAGCTCAATGACTCTCTCCCTTTGCAGTTTGGTGGTTGCCTGGAGCCTCCTTATGTTGAAGAGGTTGCCATCTAGACGAAAGTCCACTGCCACACCGCTACTGTCCTCAATCTCCTTGTGGAGAAGCTGGGTGACACATAGCAGGAAGATGTTAAAAAGTACTGGTGCTAATACACACCCCTGCCTTACCCCTGTACGTACAGGGAAGGGGGAAGACTCTTGTCCTCCTATAGTCACCCGAGCAGTCATTCCATCATGAAATTGGCGGAGGATGTTGACAAACTTTTTGGGGCAGCCAAACCTGATAAGGACTTCCCATAAAAGTTCTCTCTGGACAGTGTCGAAGGCTTTGGAGAGATCGACAAAGGCCATGAACAGGTCCTGATGTTGTTCTCTGCACTTTTCCTGCAGCTGTCGAGCTGTGAAAATCATATCCACCGTGCTCCTGCTCTTCCTAAATCCACATTGTGATTCAGGCAGTATTGACTCGGTGGTGTTTTTAATCAGCCTCTGGAGCATAACCTTTGCCAGGACCTTACCAGCGACAGCAAGGAGCGAAATACCCCTGCTGTTGCCACAGACAGCCTTGTCACCCTTGTTTTTGTAAATGGTGACAATATTGGCGTCTCTCCATTGTTGTGGGACGATCTCATCAGCCCAGACCTTGGTGATGTACCCGTGTAATGCTCTTGTACAGAGGTAGCCTCCTTGTTTCAGCAGCTCAGCAGGGATGTTGTCATTACCAGGGGACTTGTTGTTTTTAAGGGAACGGATAGCTGATTGGACCTCCAGGAAGGTTGGGGGCTGGTCTAGATTGTGCATAGGAGGAAGTGTAGGCAGGTCGTCAAGAACGGTGGGGTCTGCATCAGAGTCCTGATTAAGCAGGGTACCAAAATGTTCAGCCCATCTCAGCAGAATGCTATGCTGGTCCTTCAGGACTGTCAGGCCATCTGCTGTTTTCAGGGGAGTGATACAGCGGCTCATTGGGCCGTAGATCTTCTTGACAGCATTGTAAAAATTGTGCATGTCATTTTTATCGGCAAAAGACTGGATTTCGTGTGCCTTTTTAGTCCACCACTCATTCTGCATGACCCGAGTAGCCCTTTGTACTTCCCGACGAACTCTCTGCCATTGCTGCCTGGTGCTACTGGACGAGGGGTTCTCCAACGTTGCCCGATGTGCTCTGTGCATGTCCTTCAGCAAGTCATGGATGGTTTCTGAGTTTTCATCAAACCAGTCTTGGTGGTTCTTGCTCTTATAGCCGATTGTTTGGGCTGCTGCCTCATAGAGAGCCGAGCTGACAGAGTTCCACTTCTGGTCCATGGTGTTCTCAGATGAGCTCAAGGACAACTCAATCCCCCCCAGTTTCTCAGCCAGGGAGCAACGGAACTCATTCCTTGCATCAGGGTTTTCCAGGCGGGTGCAATCTAGTCGCCTCCTTCTGGGTCCTTGCAGCCGCAATGGGGGGCGCACTTGCATGTGGACCTTGGCCATGATCAGGCGGTGATCTGTCCAGCATTCTGCACCTCTCATGGCACGGGTGATGTGAACGTCTCTGATGTCACTACGCCTCACAATGACATAGTCTATCAGGTGCCAGTGTTTGGAACGAGGGTGCATCCACGAAGTCTTGTATTTAGTCTTCTGCTGGAAGATAGTGTTGGTTATGGTCAGGTTATGCTCAGAGCAGAGAGTGAGTAATCTCAACCCATTTGCGTTAACCTGGCCAACTCCATGCCTGCCAAGCACTCCACTCCATATGCTGCTGTTTTGTCCCACTCTGGCGTTAAAATCACCAAGCAAGAAAATCTTGTCATTCTTGGGGATCCGGCGAAGAGCCTCGTCCAGTGACTGGTAGAAAGAGTCCTTGGCCTCACTCTCGGATGGCAGGGTCGGTGCATATGCACTGAGAAGTGTGGCGAAGCGGTTCTTAACCAGGGGGATACGGAGGGTCATTAGTCTCTCACTAATGCCAACAGGTGTTTCAGCGAGTCTTGGTAGTAGAGTGTTTTTTATGGCTAGTCCTACACCATGCAGATGTTGTCCTCCTGACGGGTAACCTTTCCAGAAGAACGTGTAGCCCATCCCTTCCTCTGTTAGAGAGCCTTCATCCAGGATTCTGGTCTCACTCAGAGCAGCAATGTCGATGTTGTAGCGACTCAGCTCAGCAGCAACCAGTGCTGTTCTCCTATGAGGTCTGTCAGAGCTGCCATACGAGTCTAGGAGAGTCCTTACATTCCATGTTGCCAGTCTTAAGTTGCATGATTTCCGTGATTTCCGTCCGTAATTTTTATTTGTATTTCGACCGCGGTAATGGAACGGCCCGATAGGTGCGGTATCCTATCCAAGCGAGGTTGAGTGGACAATTTTTAGGCCACCTTTTCTAGGCCCTTCCCCAATTGGGGTGAGCAGTGTGGCCCCTAAATAGGGCTGCTCAAACGCACAGGGGTCTGCCGAAAAATGCTTCCACTCAGTCCGAGCTGTTAGCGACCTATACCCTGTGCTGCTGCCGTGCAGGGTTCTTAGCTAAGAGCTTCCAGTTCATTCGTACCTGCTCCCGTCACCAGAACCCCAATGCCGCCAGACTTCAACACGATGTAAGGTCCAGGTACTTCACCATGGTCAGAAGTGGATACCTGCGCAAGGAAATTTTTAAGTGCCATAGGGGGTGCGCACTTCCCAATAGCACTATCTTCACCACGATGAGGTAAACCCGGTGGCGTGGGTGACCCATGACGACCAGTCCCCCATCCTGGCTGCAGGAGGCTACCGGGTCCTTGGTTTTTTAAGGCCCGCCTATAGCGCACCGCCAGCGCATTGCTTTTCTGTCAGGGTGTGCTCCCTTAGCCTTTGCCTCAATAGGCTTACCCACAAGGCAGCGGGGCTATTTACCCATAGTTGGGGCAGTGGTTGACGGGCGTCAGGGCGTGTCCACACGACGGTGGGCCTATACGCCGCGTCTCTGGGGCCACCTGCTGCTCCGAGATCCCCTCCAGTTTAGCCTGGGTCTCAAGGAACCCCCAAGGTTACCATGTGGGGCCAAGGGGAGGCACCTGCAGAGGGTTTTGGTGGAGGGCTGTGTACCAGCAGGAGGGGGAGAGGGCACACAAACAACGCACACACACCACACACACACAAAACACACACACCA
>JANIIK010001921.1:17500-22500 GCA_027704905.1 Muraenolepis orangiensis
TAATATTTCTAGATATTCATCTAGATATACATCTAGATATATATAGATATAGATATATATGTATATATACATATATGTATCTGCACATATCTGCATATATACCAGCAGGGGGACCTGGAGGATCCAGCAGGGGGACCTGGGTCCAGCAGGGGGACCCGGGTCCAGCAGGGGGACCTGGGTCCAGTAGGGGGACCTGGGTCCAGCAGGGGGACCTGGGACAAGCAGGGGGACCCGGGTCCAGTAGTGGGACCCGGGTCCAGCAGGGGGACCTGGGTCCAGCAGGGGGACCTGGGTCCAGTAGGAGGACCAGGGTCCAGTAGGGGGACCAGCAGGTGGACATGGGTCCAGCAGAGGGACCTGGATCTAGCAGGGGGACCTGGGTCTAGCAGGGGGACCTGGGTCCAGCAGGGCGACCTGGGTCTAGCAGGGGGACCCGGATCCGGTAGGGGGACCTGGGACCATTAGGGGGACCTGGGTCCAGCAGGGGGACCTGGGTCCAGTAGGAGGACCAGGGTCCAGTAGGGGGACCAGCAGGTGGACATGGGTCCAGCAGAGGGACCTGGATCCAGCAGGGGGACCTGGGTCTAGCAGGGGGACCTGGGTCCAGCAGGGCGACCTGGGACTAGCAGGGGGACCCGGATCCAGCAGGGCGACCTGGGTCTAGCAGGGGGACCTGGGTCCAGCAGGGGGACCCGGGTCTAGCAGGGGGACCTGGGTCCAGCAGGGGGACCTGGGTCTAGCAGGGGGACCTGGGTCCAGCAGGGGGACCCGGGTGCAGCAGGGGGACCCGGGTCCAGCAGGGGGACCTGGGGGGTCCAGCAGGGGGACCTGGGTCTAGCAGGGGGACCTGGGTCCAGCAGGGGGACCTGGGTCCAGCAAGGGGACCCGGGGGTCCAGCAGGGAGACCTGGGTCCAGCAGGGGGACCTGGGTCCAGCAGGGGGACCAGGGTCCAGCAGGGGGACCTTGGTCTAGCAGGGGGACCAGGGTCCAGCAGGGGGACCAGGGCCCAGCAGGGGGACCTGGGACCAGCAGGGGGATCTGGGTCCAGCAGGGGGACCTGGGTCCAGTAGGAGGACCAGGGTCCAGTAGGGGGACCTGGGACCATTAGGGGGACCTGGGTCCAGCAGGGGGACCTGGGTCCAGTAGGAGGACCAGGGTCCAGTAGGGGGACCAGCAGGTGGACATGGGTCCAGCAGGGGGACCTGGATCCAGCAGGGGGACCTGGGTCTAGCAGGGGGACCTGGGTCCAGCAGGGGGACCTGGAGGGTCAAGCAGGGGGACCCGGATCCAGCAGGGCGACCTGGGTCTAGCAGGGGGACCCGGGTCTAGCAGGGGGACCTGGGTCCAGCAGGGGGACCTGGGTCTAGCAGGGGGACCTGGGTCCAGCAGGGGGACCCGGGTGCAGCAGGGGGACCCGGGGGGTCCAGCAGGGGGACCTGGGGGGTCCAGCAGGGGGACCTGGGTCTAGCAGGGGGACCTGGGTCCAGCAGGGGGACCTGGGTCCAGTAGGAGGACCAGGGTCCAGTAGGGGGACCAGCAGGTGGACATGGGTCCAGCAGGGGGACCTGGATCCAGCAGGGGAACCTGGGTCTAGCAGGGGGACCTGGGTCCAGCAGGGGGACCTGGAGGGTCAAGCAGGGGGACCCGGATCCAGCAGGGGGACCCGGGTCTAGTAGGGGGACCCGGGTCCAGCAGGGGGACCCGGGTCCAGCAGGGGGATCCGGGGGGTCCAGCAGGGGGACCCGGATCCAGCAGGGCGACCTGGGTCTAGCAGGGGGACCTGGGTCCAGCAGGGGGACCTGGGTCCAGTAGGGGGACCCGGGTCTAGCAGGGGGACCCGGGTCCAGTAGTCAAGTAGGGGGACCTGGGGGGTCCAGCAGGGGGACCTGGGTCCATTAGGAGGACCAGGGTCCAGTAGGGGGACCAGCAGGTGGACATGGGTCCAGCAGGGGGACCTGGGTCCAGCAGGGGGACCTGGGTCTAGCAGGGGGACCTGGGTCCAGCAGGGGGACCTTGGTCTAGCAGGGGGACCTGGGTCCAGCAGGGGGACCTGGGTCCAGCAGGGGAACCCTGGTCCAGTAGTGGGACCCGGGTCCAGCAGGAGGACCTGGGACCAGCAGGGGGACCTGGGTCCAGCAGGGGGACCTGGGTCCAGTAGGAGGACCAGGGTCCAGTAGGGGGACCAGCAGGTGGACATGGGTCCAGCAGGGGGACCTGGATCCAGCAGGGGGACCTGGGTCTAGCAGGGGGACCTGGGTCCAGCAGGGGGACCTGGAGGGTCAAACAGGGGGACCCGGATCCAGCAGGGGGACCCGGGTCTAGTAGGGGGACCCGGGTCCAGCAGGGGGACCCGGGTCCAGCAGGGGGATCCGGGGGGTCCAGCAGGGGGACCCGGATCCAGCAGGGCGACCTGGGTCTAGCAGGGGGACCCGGGTCCAGCAGTCAAGTAGGGGGACCTGGGGGGTCCAGCAGGGGGACCCGGGTCCAGTAGGCGGACCCGGGTCTAGCAGGGGTACCCGGGTCCAGCAGTCAAGTAGGGGGACCTGGGGGGTCCAGCAGGGGGACCCGTGTCTAGTAGGGGGACCTGGGTCCAGCAGGGGGACCTGGGTCCAGCAGGGGAACCCTGGTCCAGTAGTGGGACTCGGGTCCAGCAGGAGGACCTGGGACCAGCAGGGGGACCTGGGTCCAGCAGGGGGACCTGGGTCCAGTAGGAGGACCAGGGTCCAGTAGGGGGACCAGCAGGTGGACATGGGTCCAGCAGGGGGACCTGGATCCAGCAGGGGGACCTGGGTCTAGCAGGGGGACCTGGGTCCAGCAGGGGGACCTGGAGGGTCAAACAGGGGGACCCGGATCCAGCAGGGGGACCCGGGTCTAGTAGGGGGACCCGGGTCCAGCAGGGGGACCCGGGTCCAGCAGGGGGATCCGGGGGGTCCAGCAGGGGGACCCGGATCCAGCAGGGCGACCTGGGTCTAGCAGGGGGACCCGGGTCCAGCAGTCAAGTAGGGGGACCTGGGGGGTCCAGCAGGGGGACCCGGGTACAGCAGGGCGACCCGGGTCTAGCAGGGGGACCCGGGTCTAGCAGGGGGACCTTGGTCCAGCAGGGGGACCTGGGTCTAGCAGGGGGACCTGGGTCCAGCAGGGGGACCCGGGTGCAGCAGGGGGCCCCGGGTCTAGCAGTGGGACCTGGGGGGTCCAGCAGGGGGACCTGGGTCTAGCAGGGGGACCCGGGTCCAGCAGGGGGACCTGGGTCTAGCAGGGGGACCTGGGTCCAGCAGGGGGACCCGGGGGTCCAGCAGGGGGACCCTGGGTCCAGCAGGGGGACCTGGGGGGTCCAGCAGGGGGACCCGGATCCAGAAGGGGGACCCGGGTCTAGTAGGGGGACCCGGGTCCAGCAGGGGGATCCGGGGAGTCCAGCAGGGGGATCCGGGGAGTCCAGCAGGGGGACCCGGATCCAGCAGGGCGACCTGGGTCTAGCAGGGGGACCTGGGTCCAGCAGGGGGACCCGGGTCCAGTAGGGGGACCCGGGTCTAGCAGGGGGACCCAGGTCCAGCAGTCAAGTAGGGGGACCTGGGGGGTCCAGCAGGGGGACCCGGGTCCAGTAGGCGGACCCGGGTCTAGCAGGGGTACCCGGGTCCAGCAGTCAAGTAGGGGGACCTGGGGGGTCCAGCAGGGGGACCCGTGTCTAGTAGGGGGACCTGGGTCCAGCAGGAGGACCTGGGTCTAGCAGGGGGACCTGGGTCCAGCAGGGGGACCCGGGTGCAGCAGGGGGACCCGGGTCCAGCATGGGGACCTGGGGGGTCCAGCAGGGGGACCTGGGTCTAGCAGGGGGACCTGGGTCCAGCAGGGGGACCTGGGTCCAGCAGGGGGACCCGAGGGTCCAGCAGGGAGACCTGGGTCCAGCAGGGGGACCTGGGACCAGCAGGGTTACAAGGGTCCAGCAGGGTGATCTGGGTCCAGCAGGGGGACATGGGTCCAGCAGGATGACCTGGGGGGTCCAGCAGGGGGACCTGGGTCCAGCAGGGGGACCTGGGTCTAGCAGGGGGACCCGGGGGTCCAGCAGTGGGACCCAGGGGTCCAGCAGGGGGACCCTGATCCAGCAGGGGGACCCGGATCCAGCAGGGGGACCCGGGTACAGCAGGGGGACCTGGGTCTAGCAGGGGGACCCGGGGGTCCAGCAGTGGGACCCAGGGGTCCAGCAGGGGGACCCTGATCCAGCAGGGGGACCCGGGTACAGCAGGGCGACCCGGGTCTAGCAGGGGGACCTGGGTCCAGCAGGGGGACCCGGGTCCAGCAGTCAAGTAGGGGGACCTGGGGGGTGCAGCAGGGGGACCCGGGTCTAGCAGGGGGACCTTGGTCCAGCAGGGGTACCTGGGTCTAGCAGGGGGACCCGGGTCCAGCAGGGGGACCCGGGTGCAGCAGGGGGCCCCGGGTCTAGCAGGGGGACCTGGGGGGTCCAGCAGGGGGACCTGGGTCCAGCAGGGGGACCGGGTCCAGCAGGGGGACCTGGGTCCAGCAGGGGGACCTGGGTCCAGCAGGGGGACCTGGGTCCAGCAGGGGGACCCGGGGTCCAGCAGGGGGACCCTGGGTCCAGCAGGGGGACCTGGGGGGTCCAGCAGGGGGACCTGGGTCCAGCAGGGCCGGATCCTCGGCCCGCTCCTCAGGCCCGCTCCTCAGGCCCGCTCCTCGGCCCGCTCCTCAGGCCCGCTCCTCAGGCCCGCTCCTCAGGCCCGCTCCTCGGCCCGCTCCTCAGGCCCGCTCCTCAGGCCCGCTCCTCGGCCCGCTCCTCAGGCCCGCTCCTCGGCCCGCTCCTCGGCCCGCTCCTCGTCCCAGGGCGAGACCGAACCAAATGTTCCTCCGCCCCCCAAAACCCAATCACTTCATAGTTGCAGAAGAACAAACACAATACAACTGAAATCGTCAATTTAAAACTGAAAGAGAGAGAGAGAGAGAGAGAGAGAGAGAGAGAGAGAGAGAGAGAGAGAGAGAGAGAGAGAGAGAG
>JANIIK010001921.1:30000-42500 GCA_027704905.1 Muraenolepis orangiensis
TGGATCTTAAATCACCTGGAATTCCCCTGCTTGTGTTGACAATTTAAGATAAGAGCAACAAGAAAACATTGACATTCTAACGAACCACTCGTTAGCTAAGGTTAGAAAGAAATAACCAGAAGAACAACTGCAGCAGACGACGCTGCCGCTAGCCAGGAACATGGCTGCTTGAGGGCTCCTCCTGAAGACAAGAACACAGGCTGATGAGGACTCACTTGATTACACATTGGAATTCATTAGCAGTTTGAATGATGGTGAACAGAGCAGATGGAACATGCTAGAGATCCTCTCCTCCAGTGTGTGTGTGGTGGGGGCTGTTTTAACCTGTGGGCCTTGATTAACAACCACCCACAGGTGTGCAGCCTCACCAGCCAATCAGTCCAACTCAGGCCAGGTGAGGCTGCTTCAACCAGCCACCAACCACACACACACACACACACACACACACACACACACACACACACACACACACACACACACACACACACACACACACACTCCACAACTACAAGTTATTTAAAAGCAATGAATCAATCCTAAAAGCCAAGCGTGGTCCTGCTCCGATGCTGCTGAGATACGAGTCAACGCTCACCATGAAACCGTCCTTCACCTCACAATCACAATGAACTCCAAGATAATAATGAATAACACGGTTATGTCCAAACAAGCCAGAAACAGCCTGTTTGTTTCATCAATCTCACGTGGTCCGGCTGCCTGGGAGAACTGCTCTACCGGTCCCCATGTGTGTCAGTTGACTTTTCTAATGAGCGTGGGAGGAGGCGGACGGCCCACAGACGTCACCTCCGCCTCAACAGTTGCGGTGTGTGGCAGAAGTGTGTGCGGAACTGTCAGGGTTTCTGCACGCGTATCTAATGAGCTAACCGGTTTACTCTTGAGACGCCCATGTGGGACAGATGAAGATCCCTTTCCCTCCGACTCCAACAATCTCCTTGTGCCGAGTGACGTGAAAAGTGTACATTTTCAGCCCACTAAAGTCCATCCATTTGTAGTCCATTAGCTGTCAGTAGCAGCCAGCGCGGGCCTGTTCTTGGCCCGCTCCATTCATATGAGTCCCATAGCGGCGCTGATGCATCCCAACATGGTGGTCATGGTGTCTTCTCCTTGTAGCTGAAGAATAGCTTCCTTGTGTCCTGGTGGCTCTGCCTCTCCGTGGCGCTGAGCCCCCAGGCCACGCAGGCCGTCTCTGGTCCATCTCTCCTGCCTGGGGGCACTGGGTTTGTTCGCCTGCTGGATTCAATGTTACTTCCCTTTTGTGGTTGTTTTCAGATTCTAAAATGTGTTGTTGTGTTCCCTGATAATGTTGCTCTTGTTGCATTTCTGTGTATGTGCTCTGTCTTTCTGTGTGTCCCTCTGTCAGCGACCATCAGCCTCGTCAGCTTATCACCTTGGCTCTGACTCCGCCCTCTTTTCCGTACCGCTGGCCATTGCAAGCTGCTTCGCCGTCGCCACCAGCAATGGACTTTTCTGCTTTTTAAAACTGATACGGGGTTCATATCACAGCCATTCATTTCCCTGCCTTTAAAATGGATTGGACATTGATTATATAAAGCCTTGAGTGTCCTAAACGCACCAGCCGTGTTTGACCTCATATTGATCGGCATGTCGATAGTGCAAATTTTTCAACCGCCTCAACGAGAAGCTACAACATCACAGCTGAGGGATCAGGAGAAGATCTGATTCCGCCTCCCCCACCACCCACCACCACCCACCAACCACCCACCAACCACCACCAACCACCCCCAACCACCCCCCACCCACCAACAACCACCACCCACAAACCACCCCCCACCAACCAACCACCACCACCCACCACCAACCACCACCAACCAACCACCCACCCACCAACCACCCACCACCACCAACCACCCCCCACCCACCACCAACCACCATCCCCACCCACCACCCACCACCACCCACCACCCACCACCCACCACCCACCACCCACCACCCACCACCACCCACCACCAACCATCCAACCACCACCCACCACCCACCCACCACCCACCACCACCCACCACCACCAACCACCCACCCACCAACCACCACCAACCACCCCCAACCACTCTCCACCCACCAACCACCACCACAAATGGAGCAAGATGACTCCCATGGCTCTGACCTTCCCCCCTGAGTGGTGGCTATGGAGACGTGGGGGACAGGGGGGGACTGGGGGGCCCTGTGTGTGTGTGTGTGGCGTGTTGTCTGTGGCGGTGTGGGTGGTGGTGTGGGTGGGTGTAGGTGGTGGGGGGGGGGGGGGTCTTGTCATTTGCGAAGATATGTGTCTTGTGTGCTACAATATGTGTGAACCTACAATATCACAGCTGAGGGATCAGGAGAAGATCTGATTCCGCCTCCCCCACCACCCACCACCACCCACCACCCACCAACCACCACCAACCACCACCAACCACCCCCAACCACCCCCCACCCACCAACAACCACCACTCACCAACCACCCCCCACCAACCAACCACCACCACCCACCACCAACCACCACCAACCAACCACCACCCCACCAACCACCCACCACCACCAACCACCCCCCACCCACCACCAACCACCCCCCACCTATCACCAACCACCCCCCACCCACCACCCAAGCACACACTCAAGAGCCAAGCTACATCAAGATCTTTTTTCCCCCCCAAAAGTCACCTGTGGAATAATAGCCTTTAGCTAAACGGTTTAACTCATGATGCAGCGACACGCGGGAAGAACCGCCGGCAACCACCACAGCAAAAAGGATGGAGAGCAAGAAATATGGGAAGGACAGAACCAGTGGTTGATAGTGAGAGAGAGAGAGAGAGAGAGAGAGAGAGAGAGAGAGAGAGAGAGAGAGAGAGAGAGAGAGAGAGAGAGAGAGAGAGAGAGAGAGAGAGAGAGAGAGAGAGAGAGAGAGAGAGAGAGGGAGGGAGAGAGAGAGAGAGAGAGAGAGTGAGAGAGAGAGAGAGAGAGAGAGAGAGAGAGCGTGCAGCTTTGGATTTCACAGAGGCCCTAATATCTGTGAATGTGACGCAGTGGCGAAGTGTGTCTATCACAACTGGACCTTCTGTAGACCAGGGGTTCCACAACTTTTCAGCCCGCGACCCCAACATAACAGACCCCCCCCCCCCCACTATCACCGGAGGGACTGAAACATTAAAAACAACGTGTGCGCAGAGCTTCACCATCGAGAACATTGTGAAGTCCAAGGGGGGGGGGGGGGGGGGGGGGTAATCGTGATATTGAAAATTGTGTGGGGCTTTTTTTCAGCTGCAAATGATACTGTCGTGAATCTGTCGGAATCAAAATTCCTTTATTCGTCACCCGTACATATATAAAAATATCTATGCACACGTTATTATTAACAATAAAAACCTCATGGTCACATCAAGAGGATTCAGAAATCATCTCGCGACCCCCCCCCCCCCCCTCGGGGTCCCGCGACCCCCACTTTGGGAACCCCTGCTGTAGACCACCACCCCCACCATTCGAAAATTCAGTTGTTCTAGTCAGACGGACGTCACGGAGGTGTCACTTTATGCCTTATCTCATTTAGGAAGATCAGATTGTCGCAGCCAATTCCCAAGTGTACCCTAGTTGTAAAGCAGTGTCCATGTAGTGAAGTAACAGACCACCACACAAGCTATCGGTTAAAGGGACGGTCTAACACGCTTCACGTGAAAAGGCTTAACGTAACTTTGGAACTTTAAGTTCCAAAATAGCGATCAATAATCACCAAATGTCTCTGGCATATGTCTTGTCATTAGCACTTTCACCTGTCAAAATGAAAGTGAAAAGGTGAAAGTGCTAATGACAAAACATATGCAAATTAGGTGATTATTGATCGTGGTTTTGTAACTCTTAGTTACGTTAAGTCTTTTCACGTTAAGCGATGCAAAGAAAGCTCAAGTCAAAACTCTCAATTCAAATGCACAACAATGCTTAACAAACCCAAGACAGCCATTAACTAATCAGTCAACAAGTGTGTGGGAACAAAATGCAACAACCAGCTCAACGAGACGCAACACAGAGACAAAACCAGCAAAGACAAATGAGTGTCACTCACCAATGATGTTCACTTAAAGCATTGTTTTTCCAACACAAAACCACTCAAATGCGTCGTGCATGGACCGAGAAAGACAAACAAATCAACGTAACACTGTAATATAACACAGATACCATTCTCATTTATTCATTTTATTTAAATTTTATTAAATGTTATTAAATTGTATTACATTTTATTAATACAATTAATTCGATTTTTTGGTTTCATCTGAGAGTTCCAGGGTCTTCTCTGAATACCTTGAAGGCCCTGACGCTTCACCACTGATGTGACGGGAAGGACCATAAATCCCTCAGTGTCTTTGCTTTATTTCTTTCTATGACTTTCATTATCTTTCCAGGGGGGGGGGGGGGGGGCTCACGGTACACGGGACACATACTAGTTGGGTAGAATCATTTGTTATTGTAAATGACAAGACAGGAGATGAGCGCTGGATGATTCCCAGCAGCTCAGGAGGTAGAGCGGTCGTCACACACAACCCGAAGGTTGCTGGTCCCATCCCCCCCCCTCCAGGCTCCTCCTAGCAAAAGTGTCCCCAGAGGTGTCCCTTACCCTCACTTCTCCCGACTCCCTGCCGGCTGTCTCCTTGATGGCTGACTCCGCCCGTCGGTGGATGAAGGTGTGTATGAATGGGTGAATGTGAGGCGTGACACTTTGGATAAAGTGCTATATAAATGCCAGTCCGTTTACCACGTAGCATTAGCCTACTCTATTGTAGGAGTCCCTCCTTGCTTCTCCGCGGGTTCTCCACCATTATACGCCTTGTTGTACAGTATGTCGGGGGAGTCAGTACTTAAATGGCACAGAATCACTAGAACCTGTGTTTAGATCGGCGTTCAACTGCCGCGTGCATAACTCAAGGAATAGACATGGAGGCGCTTTGTTTAAATGTTTAGAAGCCCAAGGTTATCCTTTTCCCCTCTTCTTCTCCGGGGGAAAGTATGGAATGTTGATTGCAATAACACATTTAGCTAGCTTGGCCTCAGGTTTATTTGAGCTGGGGCTTGTTATGTTATGGCACTTAGTGGAGGAACTGGGTGGTTTGAGGTCGTTGAGGGACTACTCTTGTCTTCGGCACAGTCCCTGGCTATTTACCCACGGTGCATCCGAGGTGAACACAAAATGAGTCGAGGCCAGGAGGTCCAAACCAGAACTTTCCCAACCGGCGCGGGAATTCGTCACCTGCGCTCAGCCAAAGAATTTGTATCCACAGAACACACTTACACACACACACACACACACACACACACACACACACACACACACCGCTGTCTCGCAGCTCAACAATATCGAGCTTTAAGCTGTTCTTCAGGCCAATATCTTAGGAGAGGTGGAAGAAGTTTGTCATGATTATGAGTGTGTGTGTGTGTGTGTGTGTGTGTGTGTGTGTGTGTGTGTGTGTGTGTGTGTTCCGGAGCAACCTTTTAAAGTGCAGTGCATCCCCCAGCAGGAATATGAACGTGTCCCGTGTTCTCTAACCAGCCCAGAGCGCAGCCCCCTTGGCCTCCACCAGACTCACATATGGACCACCCTATAGGAGGCAGCCTGGCATGCAGACACAATGACTCAACTGGTCCTCTGTTGTTGACGCTAGTTTGAAAGGGGGAGGGGTAAGGGTGGGGATGGGGCAAAGGGGGAGGGGTAAGGGTGGGGATGGGGTAAAGGGGGAGGGGTAAGGGTGGGGATGGGGCAAAGGGGGAGGGGTAAGGGTGGGGATGGGGCAAAGGGGGGGGGGGGTTTGCTCACAGCCTGAAGAACACATTGAAACAGGGACAGACGTAGCATTTGGCAAGCAGTGATACAGAGCTGGGCTCTTTCCTTGGTCCCCGCCACCCTGCAGGTACAGTGGATCATCCATTAGGGAAATCATTTGCCTTTCTTGCAACCCACTAGTTTTGGTTTAGCTTTGTGTGTGTGTGTGTGTGTTTGTGTGTGTATGTGTGTGTGTGTGTGTTTGTGTGTGTTTGTGTGTGTGTGTGTTTGTGTGTGTGTGTGTTTGTGTGTGTGTGTGTGTTTGTGTGTGTGTGTGTGTGTGTGTGTGTGTGTGTGTGTGTTTGTGTGTGTGTGTGTGTGTGTGTTGTGTGTGTGTGTGTGTGTTGTGTGTGTGTGTGTGTGTGTGTGTGTGTGTGTGTGTGTGTTTGTGTGTGTGTGTGTGTGTGTGTGTTTGTGTGTGTGTTTGTGTGTGTGTGTGTGTGTGTGTGTTTGTGTGTGTGTGTGTGTGTGTGTGTGTGTTGTGTGTGTGTGTGTGTGTGTGTGTCTGTGTGTGTGTGTGTGTGTGTGTGTGTGTGTGTGTGTGTGTTGTGTGTGTGTGTGTGTGTGTGTGTGTGTGTGTGTGTGTGTGTGGTGTGTGTGTGTGTGTGTGTGTGTGTGTGTGTGTGTGTGTGTGTGTGTGTGTGTGTGTGTGTGTGTGTGTGTGTGTGTGTGTGTGTGTGTGTGTGTGTGTGTGTGTGTGTGTGTGTGTGTGTGTGGTGTGTGTGTGTGTGTGTGTGTGTGTGTGTGTGAGTGTGTAGGGTTGGCTGTCTGTGGTCCTTGACCCACGCTTCAATCAGAGCCGGATCCACCGTATCTCTCACTGTGGCGATTCAACCCTCCTGGGGGACGCAGGGCTCTGGTCCCTGGGGACGCAGGGCTCTGGTCCCTGGGGGACGCAGGGCTCTGGTCCCTGTGACCCCAGCCTCTTGCCTGGGGTCGCCGGGCTTCCGCTGACGTGGCGATAATCCAGGATGGATGGGGTTAATTGCGTGTCCTGTGTCCACCCTGGCTTCCTTCCTTCCCGTACCGTCCAGATGTCCTCTCCTCCGGGTGGAAGGCCTGTCGGGTGTTGCTTAGTGACAGGGGGGGGGGGGGGTACAAAAGGTGGAGGCTGTTCAAAATGATGGACACATGTCACAGTTAAATGTCAAAAGTAAAAAATGTACTTAAGTCTCTGCGATAAGCATTAGGGCGTGGCACGGGCGGCTTGCTTTGACATAGAGTGATGGTTTAAAGGGGAGGTGGAGCTGGGATAACCACCGTGGTGGTTTGTTAACGGCTCCAGCGGTGCTTTCCGGGGAGCCACGCGGAAGACAAACAAAGCTCTTTGTGTTGACTCAAAGGGAAGCAAACGATCCATCATGGTCGCTGCTGAGGGTTCCTTAATGCAAGGCACCCACACACCTGTGACACCACAGCGCTGCCACATACCTCAACTGTTGGCTTCAAATCTCTCCGGGGCGTTGGCTTATCGCCCCCGAGCCAGTTCTCCGACTCGACTAATCAACTGCTACTGACCCTGGCCGGTGTGTGTGTTTTGTGGCCTCTCTCAAGGTGGTGGTGGTGGTGGCGGTGGTGGTGGCGGTGGTGGCGGTGGCGGTGGCGGTGGCTGGTGGTGGTGGCGGTGGCGGGTGGTGGTGGTGGCGGTGGTGGTGGTGGTGGTGGTGTTAGGTCTGTACTTATCCCAGCCCTCACAGCCAGGGTCTAAAGGATCGTTGGGGTATTTCCTCAAGAGACACCGCGGACATGGAGAAGCCGGGTACCTGATATGTACCTGGCGTCCGATCTGGTATTCCTCCGTCCGAAAATGATGCATCGTAAGCCACAGCTTTCAGAACCATGTCACGATATATAGACCTTAGTTCCATGTCCTTACACAGCCACAGTTAGAGTTCCACAGCCGTGGTCCCCTCACCTGTACTGGACCCCACCCTAAACACCTCCCATGGCCTCTGAACTGAGCCCTACCATGTGATGTGAACAGTGGCGTGGTGTTTTGGATCCCAAGAAATGTTTTAATTTCTCTTCTGAACAGAGAACAAGAGGCACAAAGGCTGATAGATGTTTCAAAAAGTACGTCCTAGGTTATTACTAGGAAATTCATCACTCATAACTCATCATAGTCATAACTTTGTGTTTTATTATGGGTAAACTCAATGTTGCCTGACTGAAGAATCCCTAATGGTTTTCTTTGGGGTGCCGGGCGTCTCTTAGGGCGCTCATACCCCTGTCGCCCATCACTGTCATACAGAACTGATATTTTCCTATGCAGGCAACCCGTCCATTTCAGTGAGATTTGGACACACACACACACACACACACACACACACACACACACACACACTTACAATGCATGCACAAATGATCCATGATGTCACTTTGGGTGACCGAATAAGCATGATATACCGAGACTCCTGAGCCAAGGCCTTATGCTTATCTGGCTAACCGGCTGCCTCATCAATGTGTGTGTGTGTGTGTGTGTGTGTGTGTGTGTGTGTGTGTGTGTGTGTGTGTGTGTGTGTGTGTGTGTGTGTGTGTGTGTTGATTGGCTTCCGTCCAATCTAATAGGCCAGGCGGCTGCCCCCATTTGTCCCCCCCCCCCCCAAACGGTTAAGGACAAGAGCCTGTTTGCTTGGTTTGATTTGCCCAAAAAAGGCCAAAATGTAACCTTTGGAAGCCGGATAGCCTTGCTGCCATCCTATGGATTGGTTGTTGTTGTTGTTGTTGTTGTTGGCTAAAGGGCTCTGGTGTGTGATAGTGGGCCTTGATTAGCCAAACTAAGCTCTTTAGGTTGACCGTCATTTAATAAATCCCTCCTGTTGTTCACTGCTTCTAGAAGGACCCCTGGCACTCGGCTAACATTTGTTGTTTGCCTTTGCCGTTGATATACCTTTGTTTATTCCTATATATATTATTATTATATATTATTATATATGATATATTATTATATATATTATTATTATATTATATTATTCCTGCTGAATTAGAGTCCAACGGTTAATTCCATTGATCTCTGCAATAGGGATGTGCGCAATTTCCAGTCATTTAGTTGACTAGATTCAAGATTCCAGATTTGTATTTGCCAGATCCAACAAGTCAATGGATCCATTACTCCCAATAGGGTTTCTATTGATTATTGACTCATTGGCATGGATGTACAGTATGTGTTTTAATTAGATATAGACAAATAACCATGGATGTATGCGTTTTAAATATAGACTAATAACCATGGATGTATGTGTTTTAATAGATATAGACTAATAACCATGGATGTACAGTATGTGTTTTAATTAGAAATAGACTAATAACCATGGATGTACGTATGTGTTTTAATTAGATATAGACTAATAACCATGGATGTATTTGTTTTAAATAGATAAAGACTATTAACCATGGATGTATTTGTTTTAAATAGATAAAGACTATTAACCATGGATGTATTTGTTTTAAATAGATAAAGACTATTAACCATGGATGTATTTGTTTTAAATAGATATAGACTAATGGACGATGTGCCAGATTATATTCTTATGTCTGTTTCTCTTTAGGACTGAGTACTGACTACTGAGTTTAAGCCAACGGGGGATGTTTGTAAAAACCTCCTGAACCTCCCTACTCTGCAATGGAGAAATGCTTTTTTTAAATATTGATATAAAGGGGATAGACTTTTTGAAAAGAGAAACATTATATTGATGATGCTGAATGTTTTATCATCACTGCATCATTCTAGATGGCCGGCTATCATCTGAAGGACCTTTTTGAAGCACACTTCCGGCTCTCCTTGCGTACTTGCGGTTCGGTTCAGAGTCGGTTCCCCTTGATCAGTGAGCTCAGGTTGCTTCCATCAGGTTGCTTCCAACGTGCTGTGTGAGTGTCCAAAGGTGTCTCCTTTTTTCTCTTTTCAGAGAGCGTGCACAACACTCGTCAACTTGACTTCATCACCCCAAAACATCCTACCCCCCCCCCCCGTAACGTCCACTTCCAGGACTCCCGGTCAACATCCACCCCCCCCCCCCCCCCGTAACGTCCACTACCAGGCTCCCGGTCAACATCCAACCCCCCCCCCCCCCCCGTAACGTCCACTTCCAGGACTCCCGGTCAACCCCCCCCCCTGTAACGTCCACTTCCAGGACTCCCGGTCAACATCCAACCCCCCCCCCCCCCGTAACGTCCACTACCAGGCTCCCGGTCAACATCCAACCCCCCCCCCCCCCGTAACGTCCACTTCCAGGACTCCCGGTCAACCCCCCCCCCTGTAACGTCCACTTCCAGGACTCCCGGTCAACATCCAACCCCCCCACCCCCCCCCCCGTAAAGTCCAAAGGTGTCTCCTTTTTTCTCTTTTCAGAGAGCGTGCACAACACTCGTCAACTTGACTTCATCACCCCAAAACATCCTACCCCCCCCCCCCGTAACGTCCACTTCCAGGACTCCCGGTCAACATCCACCCCCCCCCCCCCCCGTAACGTCCACTACCAGGCTCCCGGTCAACATCCAACCCCCCCCCCCCCCCCGTAACGTCCACTTCCAGGACTCCCGGTCAACCCCCCCCCCTGTAACGTCCACTTCCAGGACTCCCGGTCAACATCCAACCCCCCCCCCCCCCCCCGTAAAGTCCACTTCCAGGACTCCCGGTCAACAGCCAACCCCCCCCCGTAACGTCCACTTCCAGGACTCCCGGTCAACATCCAACCCCCCCCCCCCCCCCCCGTAATGTCCACTTCCAGGACTCCCGGTCAACATCCACCCCCCCCCCCCCCCGTAACGTCCACTTCCAGGACTCCCGGTCAACATCCAACCCCCCCCCCCCCCCCCGTTAGCGTCCCTCGACACTTCACTGCCTTGGCCAATGAGCAATGCTCAGTGGGAAGTCGAGTGGATGAACGGTTGTAGACTAAATCAAAAGGACGGACGGACAATGCAGTTGATGTACACAGAGACTCATATAAGGACAGTTCGATGGTGCCCTTGAGCAAGGCACCAGACCCCCTACACACTGCTCCCTGGGGAGCTGGATACACAACAGCTGCCTTACTGCTCCTAATACTGGGATGGGTTGAATGCAGAGAAACACATTTCACTGTGTGTGTGTGTGTGTGTGTGATCTATAAAGAGGATTCAATCCTCAAGATTAAGATTTAGATTTAGATGACATGAGACAGCTGCATACCAAATAATAATCCATGTTCATGATGGTCTAATGGTCTAATGCTAAACGCCTACAATGCTTCCCATTCATTTGTAGACAGTCCAAAGTTCAGTCAAGAACCTTATCTGGATTGTCACTGACTCCCTTTAATGAACTGCATTGAGATAATAGTTTAACGCTAACAAAAGAACAGATAATAAATGATATATCTATCTAGAAGTGTGTGAGCATGGTCAGATTCAAGGCTTTATGTTCACATGACAGACGTTGGTCTTTCTCAATAGGCTCATATGAGCTCAGACATTGAGCTAGTTCCGTAGAGTTTCACAATAAGGGTTCAATGATCAGGCCGTTTGTTCCCCCATGAAACCCAAATGGACCGAAGCCTCATTCCCATGAGCACGTATCAAACCCCCAGACTCGCTCACTCACATTTGGTTTGTTTTGGTTTATTTTCCCGGCGGCCTTCCTCGCCGCTCACACCTCAGGAAACCTCTCCTTAACGTCACGGGGGCTACGGTCGGCCCAGAGTCTGAGGGTTTATGAGGCTTGTGTCGGGGAGCCCGGGGAGAGCCAGGGTGAGCTGGCGTTGTTTTTGGTCTCTCGCCGTGTTTGTTTCTAACTCTTTTCCACCGAAGCACATGGCAGGGTGCAGATAAGCATGAAGTATGGCTAGAGCAATCACTCGCTACATTTCACACCCCGGGATATCAAATGATTAAGCGTCGGTACGACCTGACAATAAAGGTGAAAGGCCATATAGTGGTGATTGTGCTGGTTTTGATTACTAAATGTGATGTTTTGTTGGGTAATGATTCACATTAGTTATAGTATGTGTATTAGTATTAGCATTTCAAGGGGGTCATGAATTCATAGTTAAGGGGCGGCAGGATAGCTCAGTCTGTTAGAACTTTTGGCCTGGGAACCGGAAGTTCGCCGGTTCGAGTCCCCGAAACACCTAGGCACTGCCGAGGTGCACTTGAGCAAGGCACAAGACCCCTACACTGCTCCCCGGGCGCTGTATATATACAATAGCTGCCCACTGCTCCTTAGACTAGGATGGGTTAGATGCAGAGAAACCAATGTCACTGTGTGTCTCCATGTGACCAATAAAGAGGATTCAATCCTCCAATCATCCTTTAGATTTAGTTCAATGACACGGGTCATAGCACAGCAAAGAAAGATGCCTCCATGTAGCCAAGACCAACGTATTTCATCTCTATGTATTGATGCCGTGGTGCCGCATGGATGCACGATGATCCCATCAAAAGTTTTCTCATTGTAAGTCGGCCACAAGTTCATCGTTCATCGCCGTGGCATCCGTGCCGTGTCCCATCTCAAACTATTGGACCCGTCTTCCCAGAGCCATTTCCAATGGGGAGGGCATCGCAAATACACAGGAAACAACCATCGGGATGCTGAGCGGGACCAAACGGCTCTCCTTGGATTGAGTCAAATCCAGCTGAATGAAGGGCCTGGACGTGTGGCTTGATGACCTATCAGAGACCAATGGGGTTTTAATCTACGAGTATG
>JANIIK010001921.1:50000-52500 GCA_027704905.1 Muraenolepis orangiensis
AGCAGGTCGGTCCACATACACTCCTACTCTGTTAGAGGGGGGAGATCTATGGCTGTTTCACTACCGTTGTACCAGACAGAGTAACCATCATCAAGACAACAAGACTCCAGGACTTGTTGTTCACTCCAAGCCTGCTGTCATTACCCCGTCCTCTCCTAGTGATTCCTCTGTATGTCACTCCTATACCAACACCTCCTCCTTTCCTCTCCACCTCCACCTCCCAGTAACAGCGGTCAGTCAGACCCTCTCTACACAACACCTGGGGACAGGAGTCAAATCTCTCCAGGTGATCAGGATACTTCCTCCTCCAACCCTCGTCACCTTCCTGTTGTCCTCAGACAGAGAGAGGTCCTCTGTAGGCTGTGTTTGGGTCCAGTGTGAGTTCACACTCATCTGATGGGAGAGAAGGAAAGACATGATGAGTCTACACAGAAACACTACATATCAAATACACATACAAGTATCAGCTCCTACTTTTTTTTTCCATCCAACGCCCCCCCCCCCCCCCCCCTCCCCTACGCCGCTGGGTGTGAGTTAGTGATGTGTCGGTCGCGAACGAGCCAGCTCTTTTTAGGGAACGAGAGCCGGCTCTTTTTAGTGAACGGAGCCGGCTCTTTTTAGTGAACGGGAGCCGGCTCGCACCGCCAACGAGCCGTTATTGATTAGTTGCGGGTGCTCCGCGTACTGCAGTGACTGGATGTCACTGTCATGACTGCATGTCATGCTGTGCATCACGTGGTGCATCACAGACATGATAGAGACTGTTATTTGCTGCAGTTTTGAGCATTGCAATATATTTATTTTCATGATGTTATTTATTTATGATCATTTATATTTTTTAAGATTTGATGTCAGCTGTTGCTGTCTTTTGTTCTATATTTTATACTGAAATAGAGCCCTGCTGTTTTGTTAGGGCTTTTTGTTTAAATAAAAATGTCAAATATACAAAAATACAGTAGCTGTCCTTATTTTAAATGTCTATGCTTAAGTTGTTCTAGGTGTTGCTATCTGCTGTGTGTAGCCTGGTTCTACAAGCAGGTCAGGTCATTCATTGGGTGCTATCAGAGGTACAAGGGTCTGGAAATGCAATGAAAACTATTGGCCACAGCTAATCATTTATATTACAAATGTTTTACTTTTGAATACTTCAGTACAAAGGATGTATTGAATAATTTAAGTGATATATGTGTACACATATAAATAATTAGTCAAAATAGGGCTCAATTTGATTGAATTATAAAAGGTATATGTGGTCAAATAGAAGAGCCGTTTGGGAGCCGAAAGAGCCGGCTCTTCTTGGTGAGCCGAGCCAAATGAGCCGGCTCACTCAAAAGAGCCGGAATTCCCATCACTAGTGTGAGTGGTGTCAGTATGAGAGCATGACAGCGCGTCTAATTGTGATGCGGCCCAAGAGCCAATCACTAAAATGCCTGCGATGCAGTGAACCAATCACCTTCGAGGGGGGAAAACCCTATCAAGCACTATCTGAGTTGACCATCTGAGTTCAAACCTAAAATGGCAGGGAAAAAATGCACAGCTAAGCGAAAATATGAAGACGACCATAGGACGTTTTTAGTAGAGTGGGAGAGTTCATCTTTTTTTATAGAACGCAATTGCAAGCCATTTTGCCTTCTATGCCAGACGTCATTAGCCCATTTCAAGGCTTCACATCTTCAGCGCCATTTCACCTCACTCCATGCTCACTCCATCCACCAGGAATTCACTAAAGGTGTTGAACTTCACAAGCAGAAGTTAAACACCTTGAAAAGTCAGGCGGAAAAGCAGACACAGTTTTTCCAAAAAATAAGGAAGCACTCGGAGACCGTAACGCTTGCATCATATCAAGTTGCTTGGAACATAGCACGAGCTAAAAAGCCCTACAATGAAGGGGAGTTTGTTAAAACATGCCTCAGTGACGTGGTTGAAATCTTGTTTCCAGAAAACCAAAAACTGAAACAAGGTGGAGGATTGTTCAAGGCAAGGAATGTCAGAAGTCCCACTCATTTCATTTAAAGAAGCAACATGCGTAGGAAGATAAAAAACTTGTTCACATTTAGTTTACTGAGAGTTTGTGTGAGAGTGCACACAATGTTCATTGTTGATAATAACTGGCCTCTGAATACTAGTAGGAGAGGTTTAATTCAATTTCTGTCAATATTATGGTGTGTGACATTTACAATACATCTGTCAGAGCAGAGCTATGTGTGTGTGTCTGTGTGAGGGTGTGTGTGTCTTTGGGAGGGAGGATCTTGAGTGTGTGTGTAAAGTTCTAGATGTTCATTTAGTCTGTGTGAGAGAGAGAGGGGAGGAAGAGAGTGAGGGAGCACAGAGAAAGGCTGAGAACAGAAGAGAGAAGGAGAGGGGGGGCCATCTGTGACTGTGTGTATGATGTGGCTCTTTTTACAGTAACATAGTAACATGTTTGGCTCTTAACCTCTGACTGGTTGGCCACCCCTGATGTATGTTATCAATATATTGATATATTGATAACATACATGAT
>JANIIK010001921.1:57500-72500 GCA_027704905.1 Muraenolepis orangiensis
TCCAGCAGGGGGACCTTGGTCTAGCAGGGGGACCTGGGTCCAGCAGGGGGACCTGGGTCCAGCAGGGGGACCTGGGTCCAGCAGGGGGACCCGGGTCCAGCAGGGGGACCCGGGTCCAGTAGGGGACTCGGGTCCAGCAGGGGGACCTGGGACCAGCAGGGGGACCTGGGTCCAGCAGGGGGACCTGGGTCCAGTAGGAGGACCAGGGTCCAGTAGGGGACCAGCAGGTGGACATGGGTCCAGCAGGGGGACCTGGATCCAGCAGGGGGACCTGGAGGGTCAAGCAGGGGACCCGGATCCAGCAGGGGGACCCGGGTCTAGTAGGGGGACCCGGGTCCAGCAGGGGGACCCGGGTCCAGTAGGGGGATCCGGGGGTCCAGCAGGGGGACCCGGGTCCAGCAGGGGGACCTGGGGTCAAGCAGGGGACCCGGATCCAGCAGGGGGACCCGGGTCTAGCAGGGGGACCCGGGTCCAGCAGGGGGACCCGGGTCCAGCAGGGGGATCCGGGGGGTCCAGCAGGGGGACCCGGATCCAGCAGGGCGACCTGGGTCTAGCAGGGGGACCTGGGTCCAGCAGGGGGACCCGGGTCCAGTAGGGGGACCCGGGTCTAGCAGGGGGACCCGGGTCAGCAGTCAAGTAGGGGGACCTGGGGGGTCCAGCAGGGGGACCCGGGTCTAGCAGGGGGACCTGGGTCCAGCAGGGGGACCTGGGTCTAGCAGGGGGACCTGGGTCCAGCAGGGGGACCTGGGTCCAGCAGGGGGACCTGGGTCTAGCAGGGGGACCTGGGTCCAGCAGGGGGACCTGGGTCCAGCAGGGGGACCCGGGTCCAGCAGGGGGACCCGGGTCCAGTAGTGGGACCCGGGTCCAGCAGGGGGACCTGGGTCCAGCAGGGGGACCTGGGTCCAGTAGGAGGACCAGGGTCCAGTAGGGGGACCAGCAGGTGGACATGGGTCCAGCAGGGGGACCTGGATCCAGCAGGGGGACCTGGGTCTAGCAGGGGGACCTGGGTCCAGCAGGGGGACCTGGAGGGTCAAGCAGGGGGACCCGGATCCAGCAGGGGGACCCGGGTCTAGTAGGGGGACCCGGGTCCAGCAGGGGGACCCGGGTCCAGCAGGGGGACCCGGGGTCCAGCAGGGGGACCCGGGTCCAGCAGGGCGACCTGGGTCTAGCAGGGGGACCTGGGACCAGCAGGGGGACCTGGGTCCAGCAGGGGGACCTGGGTCCAGTAGGAGGACCAGGGTCCAGTAGGGGGACCAGCAGGTGGACATGGGTCCAGCAGGGGGACCTGGATCCAGCAGGGGGACCTGGGTCTAGCAGGGGGACCTGGGTCCAGCAGGGGGACCTGGAGGGTCAAGCAGGGGGACCCGGATCCAGCAGGGGGACCCGGGTCTAGTAGGGGGACCGGGTCCAGCAGGGGGACCTGGGTCCAGCAGGGGGATCCTGGGGTCCAGCAGGGGGACCCGGATCCAGCAGGGCGACCTGGGTCTAGCAGGGGGACCTGGGTCCAGCAGGGGGACCCGGGTCCAGTAGGGGGACCCGGGTCTAGCAGGGGGACCCGGGTCCAGCAGTCAAGTAGGGGGACCTGGGGGTCCAGCAGGGGGACCCGGGTCTAGCAGGGGGACCTTGGTCCAGCAGGGGGACCTGGGTCTAGCAGGGGGACCTGGGTCCAGCAGGGGGACCTGGTCTAGCAGGGGGACCTGGGTCCAGCAGGGGGACCTGGGTCCAGCAGGGGGACCTGGGTCCAGCAGGGGGACCCGGGTCCAGCAGGGGGACCCGGGTCCAGCAGGGGGACCTGGGTCCAGCAGGGGGACCTGGGTCCAGTAGGAGGACCAGGGTCCAGTAGGGGGACCAGCAGGTGGACATGGGTCCAGCAGGGGGACCTGGATCCAGCAGGGGGACCTGGGTCTAGCAGGGGGACCTGGGTCCAGCAGGGGGACCTGGAGGGTCAAGCAGGGGGACCCGGATCCAGCAGGGGGACCCGGGTCTAGTAGGGGGACCCGGGTCCAGCAGGGGGACCCGGGTCCAGCAGGGGGATCCGGGGGTCCAGCAGGGGGACCCGGGTCCAGCAGGGCGACCTGGGTCTAGCAGGGGGACCTGGGTCCAGCAGGGGGACCTGGGTCCAGCAGGGGGACCTGGGTCCAGTAGGAGGACCAGGGTCCAGTAGGGGGACCAGCAGGTGGACATGGGTCCAGCAGGGGGACCTGGATCCAGCAGGGGGACCTGGGTCTAGCAGGGGGACCTGGGTCCAGCAGGGGGACCTGGAGGGTCAAGCAGGGGGACCCGGATCCAGCAGGGGGACCCGGGTCTAGCAGGGGGACCGGGTCCAGCAGGGGGACCCGGGTCCAGCAGGGGGACCTGGGGGTCCAGCAGGGGGACCCGGATCCAGCAGGGCGACCTGGGTCTAGCAGGGGGACCTGGGACCAGCAGGGGGACCTGGGTCCAGCAGGGGGACCTGGGTCCAGTAGGAGGACCAGGGTCCAGTAGGGGGACCAGCAGGTGGACATGGGTCCAGCAGGGGGACCTGGATCCAGCAGGGGGACCTGGGTCTAGCAGGGGGACCTGGGTCCAGCAGGGGGACCTGGAGGGTCAAGCAGGGGGACCCGGATCCAGCAGGGGGACCCGGGTCTAGTAGGGGGACCGGGTCCAGCAGGGGGACCTGGGTCCAGCAGGGGGATCCTGGGGGTCCAGCAGGGGGACCCGGATCCAGCAGGGCGACCTGGGTCTAGCAGGGGGACCTGGGTCCAGCAGGGGGACCCGGGTCCAGTAGGGGGACCCGGGTCTAGCAGGGGGACCCGGGTCCAGCAGTCAAGTAGGGGGACCTGGGGGGTGCAGCAGGGGGACCCGGGTCTAGCAGGGGGACCTTGGTCCAGCAGGGGGACCTGGGTCTAGCAGGGGGACCTGGGTCCAGCAGGGGGACCTGGGTCTAGCAGGGGGACCTGGGTCCAGCAGGGGGACCTGGGTCCAGCAGGGGGACCTGGGTCCAGCAGGGGGACCCGGGTCCAGCAGGGGGACCCGGGTCCAGCAGGGGGACCCGGGTCCAGCAGGGGGACCTGGGTCCAGTAGGAGGACCAGGGTCCAGTAGGGGGACCAGCAGGTGGACATGGGTCCAGCAGGGGGACCTGGATCCAGCAGGGGGACCTGGGTCTAGCAGGGGGACCTGGGTCCAGCAGGGGGACCTGGAGGGTCAAGCAGGGGGACCCGGATCCAGCAGGGGGACCCGGGTCTAGTAGGGGGACCCGGGTCCAGCAGGGGGACCCGGGTCCAGCAGGGGGATCCGGGGGTCCAGCAGGGGGACCCGGATCCAGCAGGGCGACCTGGGTCTAGCAGGGGGACCTGGGTCCAGCAGGGGGACCTGGGTCCAGCAGGGGGACCTGGGTCCAGTAGGAGGACCAGGGTCCAGTAGGGGGACCAGCAGGTGGACATGGGTCCAGCAGGGGGACCTGGATCCAGCAGGGGGACCTGGGTCTAGCAGGGGGACCTGGGTCCAGCAGGGGGACCTGGGGTCAAGCAGGGGGACCCGGATTCAGCAGGGGGACCCGGGTCTAGTAGGGGGACCGGGTCCAGCAGGGGGACCTGGGTCCAGCAGGGGGATCCTGGGGTCCAGCAGGGGGACCCGGGTCCAGCAGGGCGACCTGGGTCTAGCAGGGGGACCTGGGTCCAGCAGGGGGACCCGGGTCCAGTAGGGGGACCCGGGTCTAGCAGGGGGACCCGGGTCCAGCAGTCAAGTAGGGGGACCTGGGGGGTGCAGCAGGGGGACCCGGGTCTAGCAGGGGGACCTTGGTCCAGCAGGGGGACCTGGGTCTAGCAGGGGGACCCGGGGTCCAGCAGGGGGACCCTGATCCAGCAGGGGGACCCGGATCCAGCAGGGGGACCCGGGTACAGCAGGGCGACCCGGGTCTAGCAGGGGGACCTGGGTCCAGCAGGGGGACCCGGGTCCAGTAGGGGGACCCGGGTCTAGCAGGGGGACCCTGGTCCAGCAGTCAAGTAGGGGGACCTGGGGGGTGCAGCAGGGGGACCCGGGTCTAGCAGGGGGACCTGGGTCCAGCAGGGGGACCCGGGTGCAGCAGGGGGTCCCGGGTCTAGCAGGGGGACCTGGGGGGTCCAGCAGGGGGACCTGGGTCTAGCAGGGGGACCCGGGTCCAGCAGGGGGACCTGGGTCTAGCAGGGGGACCTGGGTCCAGCAGGGGGACCCGGGGTCCAGCAGGGGGACCCGGGTCCAGCAGGGGGACCTGGGGGTCCAGCAGGGGGACCCTGGGTCCAGCAGGGGGACCTGGGGGGTCCAGCAGGGGGACCTGGGGGTCCAGCAGGGGGACCTGGGTCCAGCAGGGGGACCTGGGTCCAGCAGGGGGACCCGGGGTCCAGCAGGGGGACCCTGGGTCCAGCAGGGGGACCTGGGGGGTCCAGCAGGGGGACCTGGGGTCCAGCAGGGGGACCTGGGTCTAGCAGGGGGACCCGGGGGTCCAGCAGTGGGACCCAGGGGTCCAGCAGGGGGACCCTGATCCAGCAGGGGGACCCGGATTCAGCAGGGGGACCCGGGTACAGCAGGGCGACCTGGGTCTAGCAGGGGGACCTGGGTCCAGCAGGGGGACCCGGGTCCAGTAGGGGGACCCGGGTCTAGCAGGGGGACCCGGGTCCAGCAGTCAAGTAGGGGGACCTGGGGGGTGCAGCAGGGGGACCCGGGTCTAGCAGCGGGACCTTGGTCCAGCAGGGGGACCTGGGTCTAGCAGGGGGACCTGGGTCCAGCAGGGGGACCCGGGTGCAGCAGGGGGCCCCGGGTCTAGCAGGGGGACCTGGGGGGTCCAGCAGGGGGACCTGGGTCTAGCAGGGGGACCCGGGTCCAGCAGGCGGACCTGGGTCTAGCAGGGGTACCCGGGGGTCCAGCAGGGGGACCCAGGGGTCCAGCAGGGGGACCCGGGTCCAGCAGGGCGACCTGGGTCTAGCAGGGGGACCTGGGTCCAGCAGGGGGACCCGGGTCCAGTAGGGGGACCCGGGTCTAGCAGGGGGACCCGGGTCCAGCAGTCAAGTAGGGGGACCTGGGGGGTGCAGCAGGGGGACCCGGGTCTAGCAGCGGGACCTTGGTCCAGCAGGGGGACCTGGGTTTAGCAGGGAGACCTGGGTCCAGCAGCGGGACCCGGGTGCAGCAAGGGGCCCCGGGTCTAGCAGGGGGACCTGGGGGGTCCAGCAGGGGGACCTGGGTCTAGCAGGGGGACCCGGGTCCAGCAGGCGGACCTGGTTCTAGCAGGGGTACCCGGGGTCCAGCAGGGGGACCCAGGGGTCCAGCAGGGGGACCCGGGGTCCAGCAGGGGGACCATGGTTCCAGCAGGGGCACCTGGGGGTCCAGCAGGGGGACCCGGATCCAGCAGGGGGACCCGGGTCTAGTAGGGGGACCCGGATCCAGCAGGGGGACCTGGGTCCAGCAGGGGAATCCGGGGGTCCAGCAGGGGGTCCCGGATCCAGCAGGGCGACCTGGGTCTAGCAGGGGGACCTGGGTCCAGCAGGGGGACCCGGGTCCAGTAGGGGGACCCGGGTCTAGCAGGGGGACCCGGGTCCAGCAGTCAAGTAGGGGGACCTGGGGGGTCCAGCAGGGGGACCCGGGTCTACTAGGGGGACCTGGGTCCAGCAGGGGGACCTGGGTCTAGCAGGGGGACCTGGGTCCAGCAGGGGGACCCGGGTGCAGCAGGGGGACCCGGGTCCAGCAGGGGGACCTGGGGGGTCCAGCAGGGGGACCTGGGGGGTCCAGCAGGGGGACCTGGGCCCGCTCCTCAGGCCCGCTCCTCGGCCCGCTCCTCGTCCCGCTCCTCAGGCCCGCTCCTCAGGCCCGCTCCTCGGCCCGCTCCTCGGCCCGCTCCTCAGCCCTCTCCTCAGGCCCGCTCCTCAGGCCCGCTCCTCGGCCCGCTCCTCGGCCCGCTCCTCAGGCCCGCTCCTCGGCCCGCTCCTCGGCCCGCTCCTCAGGCCCGCTCCTCGGCCCGCTCCTCAGGCCCGCTCCTCAGGCCCGTCTCGGCCCGCTCCTCGGCCCGCTCCTCGGCCCGCTCCTCGGCCCGCTCCTCGGCCCGCTCCTCAGGCCCGCTCCTCGGCCCGCTCCTCAGGCCCGCTCCTCAGGCCCGCTCCTCGGCCCGCTCCTCAAGCCCGCTCCTCAGGCCCGCTCCTCGGCCCGCTCCTCGGCCCGCTCCTCGGCCTGCTCCTCGTCCCCAGGGCGAGACCGAACCAAATGTTCCTCCGCCCCGCAACCCAAACACTTAGTAGTTGCAGAAGTTACAGAGAGAGAGAGAGAGAGAGAGAGAGAGAGAGAGAGAGAGAGAGAGAGAGAGAGAGAGAGAGAGAGAGAGAGAGAGAGAGAGAGAGAGAGAGAGAGAGAGAGGGAGGGGGGAGAGGGGAGAGGGGAGAGGGGGAGAGAGAGAGAGAGAGAGAGAGAATTGTGTCAGTGGTGATGCAGCATCATGAATTCAGTGCAGTACCCTGCAGAAAAGTGCAGTAACTGTCATGAGTCCAGAAAGTCCAGCAAAAGAGGGATAGTGTATCACAAATCAATAACATTCAATCCTATTTGTTTGGCTCCAACAGTGTGTGTGTGACACGATACTCTGCTGTCCTCTGGTGGAGAGACACCGCAGGTGCAGCCCAACACATTTTTCCACAGACAGCTCTGAGCTCATAACAACGCACCCGGTTATTTCCGCTCGGAGAAGAGCACATTTCCATGTAGTTTAAGAGCCGTACACCAATCCCACTAGATCAATGATATTGATCATCTTATGAGCCTTATGGGGGTGTTATATATATCTATAGATATAGATATCTATAGATATCTATATCTATATATATATATAGCGCCGCCCGCTTCCTCAGCCGGCGCATGTCACCGGTGAACAAGCTCCACGACCGCGGGTCTGGGGACCAAGGGAGAGAAGGGAAGCCATTAAGGGGAAACAGAGCATTCCGTTGTAGTGACGCCCAGAGACCGCTAGATGGCGCCTTAGAACCCAAACGGCTGCAAGAAACTGACGACAACAAAACAACCTCAAGATCATCTGACCTTTAATGTTCATATCCTTGTAACGGACATGAATCAATTAATTCATAATACTACTAAAAAAGTAGCTGGTATGTCCACATTTCATCACAGTCAGGCTTAGAGACAGCTTCCACAGTCAGGCCATCAGGCTGCCACAGATGGACACTTAAATATCACCTTTAGAGCAGCTGTTCTCAACCTGTGGTACCGGACCACCGGTGGTTCTTGCGCCCCCTGCTGGTGGAACTCGGAGGGATCCCTGGAATCTCAATGTTTTTATAAAATGTAATAAAACCAACTTTAAAACCAATTGTAAAACATGTTGTACAGTAATACTATTAACATACTGCTACACACACAGACAAACGGACACACACACACACTCACAGACACACACACACACACACACACACACGCATAACAAACACATAAACACGCATGGACACACACATACATACATAACAAACACACGTACACACACACACACACACACACACACACATACATAACAAATACACACACACACACACACACACAGACACTCTCACACACACAGACACACACACACACACACACACACACACACACACACATACATAACAAATACACACACACACACACACACACACACACACACACACACACACAGACACTCTCACACACACACACACACACACACACACACACAGACACTCTCACACACACAGACAAACAGACACACACACATACATAACACACACACACACATTTGAGGGCACTCAATTCAGGTCAAATCATTAACAAAGGGTTAGGCAAAGTAAACCAACTCCAAAGGCCAGTGGCCCCCATTAACCCTAAAGCTGAAACACTGTGGATGTGTGAGCGTGTGTCTGTGTGTGTGCACCAGTGTGTGTCTGCGTGTGTGCGTGTGTGTTTGTTATGTGTGCGTGTGCGTGGTCACCTTGCGGGCCATGATCTCCGACGCCGGCCCCCCGGCGTGCCGCTAGCTGAGGTTCCGCCTCCCGGGACAGACCCAGCTGGAAGAGCACCAGCACCGAGGGGCCGGAGGGCCCCGCGGCCCTCATGCTGAGACCCCCACCAAAAGACTACAAATATGGAGGTTTAGGTTGGATCAGAGGAGTGAGACCAGGTCTTCTGGGAAAGATGTTGGTTAGGACATAGTAGCGTAGTACATTATTTACAGCAAACAAACAAACAAACAAACAGTTAAAGTGAATTCCCCCCGCATCTCTCCAGCATCTTTAGAACAAAAAAGATATATTCCTTCATGCCTTCTTCCAAGCCTTCTCCTCTCTCCTCTCATCCGGTCCACATCCCGCCCACATCCGGTCCAACCTCTCATGTGTATAGATATGTGTGTGTGTTTTTGTATGTGTGTGTGTGTGTATTTCTATGTGTGTGTGTGTATTTCTATGTGTGTGTGTGTGTATTTCTATGTGTGTGTGTGTGTGTGTATTTCTATGTGTGTGTGTGTGTGTGTGTATTTCTATGTGTGTGTGTGTGTCTTTCTGTGTGTGTTGCTACAAGCGACACAGAGACACTGAGGAACCATAACCCCATAACCCAAACCCAGGGAGGAGGTCCTCCTGGGTGAATGTGGACTGGAAGGTGTGGATGAGTGTCAGTGTGTCTGAGGACCCTCCTCCATCTGGGGACACTCTGTAGAAGGAGAGAGAGCCAGCAGGTCGGTCCACATACACTCCTACTCTGTTAGAGGGGAGGAGACCTATGGCTGTTCTACTACCGTTGTAACAGACATAGTAACGATCATCATGACAATAAAGACTCCAGGACTTGTTGTTCCCTCCCAGCCAGCTGTCATCACAGCTGTGCTCATCATCTACTGCTCATCATCATCGGCTACACTTTTTAGTGTTTGATCCACAGGCAGTGACCTAGTGAGCTGCTAGGAGGGCTGCCACTATCATAACATGTCATTAACATGACACTATCATAACATGTCATTAACATTACACTATCATAACATGTCATTAACATTACACTATCATTACATGTCATTAACATTACACTATCATAACATGTCATTAACATGATACTATCATAACATGTCATTAACATGATACTATCATAACATGTCATTAACATGACTCTATCATAACATGTCATTAACATGACACTATCATAACATGTCATTAACATTACACTGTCATAACATGTCATTAACATGACTCTATCATAACATGTCATTAACATGACTATCATAACATGTCATTAACATTACACTATCATAACATGTCATTAACATTACACTATCATAACATGTCATTAACATTACACTATCATTACATGTCATTAACATTACACTATCATAACATGTCATTAACATTACTCTATCATAACATGTCATTAACATGATACTATCATAACATGTCATTAACATGACTCTATCATAACATGTCATTAACATGACACTATCATAACATGTCATTAACATTACACTGTCATAACATGTCATTAACATGACTCTATCATAACATGTCATTAACATGACTATCATAACATGTCATTAACATTACACTATCATAACATGTCATTAACATGAAACTATCATAACATGTCATTAACATGACACTATCATAACATGTCATTAACATGACTCTATCATAACATGTCATTAACATTACACTATCATAACATGTCATTAACATTACACTATCATAACATGTCATTAACATTACACTATCATAACATGTCATTAACATGACACTATCATAACATGTCATTAACATTACACTGTCATAACATGTCATTAACATGACTCTATCATAACATGTCATTAACATTACACTGTCATAACATGTCATTAACATGACTCTATCATAACATGTCATTAACATGACTATCATAACATGTCATTAACATGACACTATCATAACATGTCATTAACATGACTCTATCATAACATGTCATTAACATGACACTATCATAACATGTCATTAACATTACACTATCATAACATGTCATTAACATTACACTGTCATAACATGTCATTAACATGACTCTATCATAACATGTCATTAACATGACACTATCATAACATGTAATTAACATGACTCTATCATAACATGTCATTAACATGACACTATCATAACATGTCATTAACATGACACTATCATAACATGTCATTAACATTACACTGTCATAACATTACACTTTATCCCTGAGATAAAGAGTTTATCCCTGCAAACAGAGACCATATTCCCACACCAGAGACAGCGAAGGCATGGCCTCATCTTGAACACATTGCAGATGAGATCGCTTCTCAGCAAAGCTGTGATGTCGGCCTGTTAATTGGCTACAACTGTGCTCAAGCCCTCGTTCCAAGACAAGTGGTGACTGGTGAGGAACATCAGCCGTTTGCTCAGAGAACAGACTTGGGCTGGAGTGTGGTGGGATATGGTAACCTGTGTCTCAACTATGGAGATACAATCGGAATCAGTCACCAAGTCATTGTGAAGCAAGTGACGCCAGGTCTACCGTCCTCTTCCAACCTCACAAGTGAAGTGCACTATGTCTGTAGAACACAGATCAAAGAAGTTGTGTTACCTGCAGATGTCATAAAGATGCTGGAGTCATGTCATTAACATGACACTATCATAACATGTCATTAACATTACACTGTCATAACATGTCATTAACATGACTCTATCATAACATGTCATTAACATGACTATCATAACATGTCATTAACATTACACTATCATAACATGTCATTAACATTACACTATCATAACATGTCATTAACATTACACTATCATTACATGTCATTAACATTACACTATCATAACATGTCATTAACATTACTCTATCATAACATGTCATTAACATGATACTATCATAACATGTCATTAACATGACTCTATCATAACATGTCATTAACATGACACTATCATAACATGTCATTAACATTACATTGTCATAACATGTCATTAACATGACTCTATCATAACATGTCATTAACATGACTATCATAACATGTCATTAACATTACACTATCATAACATGTCATTAACATGAAACTATCATAACATGTCATTAACATGACACTATCATAACATGTCATTAACATGACTCTATCATAACATGTCATTAACATTACACTATCATAACATGTCATTAACATTACACTATCATAACATGTCATTAACATTACACTATCATAACATGTCATTAACATGACACTATCATAACATGTCATTAACATTACACTGTCATAACATGTCATTAACATGACTCTATCATAACATGTCATTAACATTACACTGTCATAACATGTCATTAACATGACTCTATCATAACATGTCATTAACATGACTATCATAACATGTCATTAACATGACACTATCATAACATGTCATTAACATGACTCTATCATAACATGTCATTAACATGACACTATCATAACATGTCATTAACATTACACTATCATAACATGTCATTAACATTACACTGTCATAACATGTCATTAACATGACTCTATCATAACATGTCATTAACATGACACTATCATAACATGTAATTAACATGACTCTATCATAACATGTCATTAACATGACACTATCATAACATGTCATTAACATGACACTATCATAACATGTCATTAACATTACACTGTCATAACATTACACTTTATCCCTGAGATAAAGAGTTTATCCCTGCAAACAGAGACCATATTCCCACACCAGAGACAGCGAAGGCATGGCCTCATCTTGAACACATTGCAGATGAGATCGCTTCTCAGCAAAGCTGTGATGTCGGCCTGTTAATTGGCTACAACTGTGCTCAAGCCCTCGTTCCAAGACAAGTGGTGACTGGTGAGGAACATCAGCCGTTTGCTCAGAGAACAGACTTGGGCTGGAGTGTGGTGGGATATGGTAACCTGTGTCTCAACTATGGAGATACAATCGGAATCAGTCACCAAGTCATTGTGAAGCAAGTGACGCCAGGTCTACCGTCCTCTTCCGACCTCACAAGTGAAGTGCACTATGTCTGTAGAACACAGATCAAAGAAGTTGTGTTACCTGCAGATGTCATAAAGATGCTGGAGTCTGACTTCGCTGAAAGAGTGTCAGAAGCCAGCCCCATCTCTCAAGAGGATCTAAGGTCGAAAATGGAGAAGGGCATCAAATTAAAGAGCGACGGTCATTATGAAATGCCGCTGCCATTCAAGAAGGAAAGGCCTAACTTACCTGATAACAAGATCTGTGCTATCCAAGTTGAGAAGAAACGATCAGTACCACAAAGACTACAAGACCTTCATGGATGGGACCATAACCCGCGGAGATGCAGAAAGGGTCCCAGAGGAAGACATCTACAAAGCTCCAGCTTGGTATATCCCACATCATGGGGTGTATCATCCACAAAAGCCTGGGAAGATACGTGTTGTCTTCGATTGCTCCGCCAAGTACCAAGGGACATCCTTGAACGACTATCTCCTGACGGGTCCAGAGTTGACAAACACCTTAGTGGAAGTTCTGTATCGCTTCCGAAGAGGTCCTGTGGCAATCGTGTGTGACATAGAACGCATGTTCCACCAGTTCCATGTCAAGGCAGAAGACCAAGATTACCTACGATTTCTTTGGTGGGACAATGGAAATCTTGAAGACCAACCTTCCATCTATCGGATGAAAGTCCACTTGTTTGGTGCAGCTTCGTCACCTGGCTGTGCAAACTATGGACTGAAGCACATCGCTGCCGAAGGACGAGGAAACTTTAGTGAAGAGACCATAAAGTTTATCCAAAGGAATTTTTACGTTGATGACGGTTTGTTAAGTGTAGCATCTGAAGACCAAGCAATCCAGCTGGTGAAAGAAGCAAGAGAGCTTTGCAGCACAGGCAAGCTCCGGCTGCATAAGTTCATCTCGAACAGTAAGGAAGTCCTAGCCACAATCCCAAAAGAAGAGTGTGCTGAAGCTCCCAGAGACAAAGACATGGCACTGGGTGAACTGCACATGGAAAGAGTACTCGGTGTGCAGTGGTGCGTGTCTTCCGATGAGTTCCAGTTCAGGGTGATCGTCAAAGAGAATCCACTTACCCGAAGAGGAGTCTTGTCCACGGTCGCTTCGGTATACGATCCTCTGGGTTTTGTGGCGCCCTTCATCCTGGTGGGAAAGCAGATCCTGCAGCAGATGTGTCGTGACAAGCTCAGTTGGGATGACACCTTACCTGATGACTTACGACCTCTGTGGGAATGCTGGCTCCAAGACCTACAAAATCTGGCTGGTGTGAAGATTCCAAGATGCTACGTTCCATCAAGCTTCAAGGTCCAACATTACGAACTTCACCATTTCTCCGATGCCAGTGTGTCGGGCTACGGAGAGTGCTCGTACCTCAGAGCAGTGAGTACGTCAAGTGAAGTCCACTGTTCCTTGGTAATGGGAAAGTCAAGAGTTGCCCCTACTAAGGTCACAACCATACCAAGGCTTGAGCTGTCAGCAGCAGTTGTAGCTGTCCGCACCAGTGACATGCTCAAGAAAGAACTGGACATAGAGTGCCTACAAGAAGTCTTCTGGACTGATTCAAGGGTTGTCCTTGGGTACATCAATAATGAAGCCAGAAGATTTCATGTGTTTGTGGCAAATCGTGTAGAACGCATCAAGCAAAGCAGTGGTGGAAGCAGACTGAAGTTCTTTCTCTCTCTCTATCTGTCTCCCTCCAGGCCTTTCCTGTGGAGGCCAAGGACCGAAGTTATTGTATTTAGTTTTGTTTACTTTCTATGTAGTATGTTGGCTCTAAGTCATTGTAAAATCATATACAATTGATATGTTTGGTGGGAGTGTAACTGCCTCTGTGTTCAGTTTGAGTTTGGTTCCTACCAGTTTTGGTTCCTACCTAAATGCTGTAGATTAAGGGCGGAACTAATGGTTGAAGCACACAGTGTTCCGGGGACGTTTTATGCCGACGCACGCGTGTCAAAATCTCTGTATATAAGAGATAGTTCCGTCACAGTCAGTCAGTTCGGTCGGTCAGTTCAGTCAGTGAAGTTCCATAATTTCCTCTCTTATTGCATGCAGCCAATAAGTTGTCACGGTCTGGATTTGAATAAATCCTACCAGTATCATAAAGAACACATTGCTGTCATCATTGCATGAGAGGGAATTACAATGTCATTAACATGACTCTATCATAACATGTCATTAACATTACACTATCATAACATGTCATTAACATTACACTATCATAACATGTCATTAACATGACACTATCATAACATGTCATTAACATGACTCTATCATAACATGTCATTAACATGACACTATCATAACATGTCATTAACATGACTCTATCATAACATGTCATTAACATGACACTATCATAACATGTCATTAACATGACACTATCATAACATGTCATTAACATGACACTATCATAACATGTCATTAACATGACACTATCATAACATGTCATTAACATGACACTATCATAACATGTCATTAACATGACACTATCATAACATGTCATTAACATTACACTATCATAACATGTCATTAACATGACACTATCATAACATGTCATTAACATGACACTATCATAACATGTCATTAACATGACACTATCATAACATGTCATTAACATTACACTATCATAACATGTCATTAACATGACACTATCATAACATGTCATTAACATGACACTATCATAACATGTCATTAACATTACACTATCATAACATGTCATTAACATTACACTGTCCTACTTTGCTGGCCTCATCACAGTTACTGCTCTGTTCTGCACTGAACTCATGATGCTGCTGCACTACTGGCACTTTAAATGCTTTTTAAATGCTTTTTAAATGCTTATGCTTTAAATGCTTTTTAAATGCTTTTTAAATGCTTTTTAAATGCTTTTTAAATGCTTTTTGCACAATTCAACACACTTTGCATCCATCAGCAGCTCCATTGTTATTTTATCGTGTATATTCCTATACATATATATTCCTATTAATACACAAGTATATTTCATAGTAT
>JANIIK010001921.1:77500-133529 GCA_027704905.1 Muraenolepis orangiensis
AACGGAATGCTCTGTTTCCCCTTAATGGCTTCCCTTCTCTCCCCTGGTCCCCAGACCCGCGGTCGTGGAGCTTGTTCACCGGTGACATGCGCCGGCCGAGGAAGCGGGCGGTGCTATATATATATAGATATAGATGTATATATCTATAGATATATATACATATATATATATATCTATATATACATCTATCGAGCACAGCCCTATCTCCATCGACGGCGTTGCAGTAGAGAGGGTCAGCAGCTTCAAGTTCCTCGGCGTGCACATCTCCGAGGACCTCACATGGTCCACGCACACCACACACGTGGTGAAAAGGGCCCAACAACGCCTGTATTTTCTCAGGCGTCTGAAGAAATTCAGCATGGGCCCCCGCATCCTGAGAGCATTCTACAACGGCACCATCGAGAGTGTTCTGACAGGGTGTATCACCGCCTGGTACGGGAACTGCACGGCACTCGAGCGCAGAGCGCTTCAAAGGGTGGTGCGGACGGCCCAGTATATCGTTGGAGGTGAGCTCCCCTCCCTCCTGGACATTTACAACCAGCGGTGCGTGGCCAAGGCCAAAAGAATTATAAAAGACATTGCCCACCCCAGCCACGAACTTTACTCACTATTACCGTCAGGCAGGCGATACCGCAGTATCAAGTGTCGTACAAATAGGCTTAGAGATAGCTTCCACAGTCAGGCCATCAGGCTGCTGAACAAGGGCGTATAACATATAACAATGTATATTTTATTACATTGATTTATATATATATATTGCTCTTTTCTGTGCTGATTTTTGCATTTTATAAATTGCATTTTTTATTTTTATTTTATTTTATTCTTTATTCTATTTTCTATTTTTTATTCTATTTTTATCTATTTTTATTTTATCTTATTTTATAACTGCTGTCTGTCGTCGGGTATTGCACACAAGAATTTCACATCACTGCTTTATACTAAACTGTAAACTGTGAAGTGACAATAAACTTGACTTGACTTGACTTGACGTGACTATCTATCTATCTAGATATCTATATCAATATGTTGATATACATGTATATATATATATATATATATATCTATCTATCTATATATAGATACATATATCTATATCTATATATATATATATAACACCCCCATCTATCTATCTATCTATCTATCTATCTATCTATCTATCTATCTATATATAGATACATTTAAATATCTATATATATAGATATATATATATGCAGATATATATATCTGTATATATACAGATATCTATATCTATCTATATATATATATAACACCCCCATAAGGCCCATAAGACGATCAATATCATTGATCTAGTGGGACACCACTGACACAATTCTCTCTCTCTCTCTCTCTCTCCCCTCTCCCCCTTCCCTCCCTCTCTCCCTCTTTCTCCCCGTTCTCTCTCTCTCTCTCTCTCTCTCTCTCTCTCTCTCTCTCTCTCTCTCTCTCTCTCTCTCTCGCTCTTCCCCTTCTCCCCCTTCTCTCTCTCTTTCTCCCCCTTCTCTCTCTCTTTCTCCCCCTCTCTCTCTCTATCTCTCTCTCTCTCTCTCTCTCTCTTTCAGTTTTAAATTGACAATTTCAGTTGTATTGTGTTTGTAACTTCTGCAACTATGAAGTGTTTGGGTTGCGGGGCGGAGGAACATTTGGTTCGGTCTCGCCCTGGGGACGAGGAGCAGGCCGAGGAGCGGGACGAGGAGCAGGCCGAGGAGCGGGCCTGAGGAGCGGTCCTGAGGAGCGGGCCTGAGGAGAGGGCCGAGGAGCGGGCCGAGGAGCGGGCCGAGGAGCGGGACGAGGAGCGGGCCTGAGGAGCGGGCCTGAGGAGCGGGCCGAGGAGCGGGCCTGAGGAGAGGGCCCGAGGAGCGGGCCGAGGAGCGGGCCGAGGAGCGGGCCCGAGGAGCGGGCCCGAGGAGCGGGCCCGAGGAGCGGGCCCGAGGAGCGGGCCTGAGGAGCGGGCCGAGGAGCGGACCTGAGGAGCAGGCCTGAGGAGCGGGCCGAGGAGCGGGCCTGAGGAGCGGGCCTGAGGAGCGGGCCGAGGAGCGGGCCTGAGGAGAGGGCCGAGGAGCGGGCCTGAGGAGCGGGCCGAGGAGCGGGCCTGAGGAGCGGGCCTGAGGAGCGGGCCTGAGGAGCGGGCCTGAGGAGCGGGCTGAGGAGCGGACCTGAGGAGCGGGCCGAGGAGCGGGCCTGAGGAGCGGGCCTGAGGAGCGGGCCGAGGAGCGGGCCTGAGGAGAGGGCCAAGGAGCGGGCCTGAGGAGCGGGCCTGAGGAGCGGGCCTGAGGAGCCGGCCGAGGAGCCGGCCGAGGAGCGGGCCGAGGAGCGGGCCGAGGAGCGGGCCTGAGGAGCGGGCCTGAGGAGCGGGCCGAGGAGCGGGCCGAGGAGCGGACCTGAGGAGCGGGCCGAGGAGCGGGCCTGAGGAGCGGGCCCAGGTCCCCCTGCTGGACACAGGTCCCCCTGCTGGACCCCCCAGGTCCCCCTGCTGGACCCCCCAGGTCCCCCTGCTCGACCCAGGTTCCCCCTGCTGGACCCCCCAGGTCCCCCTGCTGGACCCAGGGTCCCCCTACTGGACCCAGGTCCCCCTGCTAGACCCAGGTCCCCCCCGGGTCTAGTATGGGGACCCGGGTCCAGCAGGGGGACCCGGGTCCCCCTACTAGACACGGGTCCCCCTGCTGGATCCGGGTCCCCCTGCTGGACCCCCCAGGTCCCCCTGCTGGACCCCCCAGGTCCCCCTGCTGGACCCCCGGGTCCCCTTGCCGGAACCCCGGGTCCCCCTGCTGGACCCAGGTCCCCCTGCTAGACCCAGGTCCCCCTGCTGGACCCGGGTCCCCCTGTTAGACCCAGGTCCCCCTGCTGGACCCCCCAGGTCCCCCTGCTGGACCCAGGTCCACCTGCTGGACCCAGGTCCCCCTGCTGGACCCAGGTCCCCCTGCTGGATCCTCCAGGTCCCCCTGCGGGATCCTCCAGGTCCCCCTGCTGGATCCTTCAGGTCCCCCTGCTGGTATATATGCAGAAATGTGCAGATATATATATGCAGGTCCCCCTGCTAGACACGGGTCCCCCTGCTGGACCCCCCAGGTCCCCCTGCTGGACCCATGTCCACCTGCTGGACCCAGGTCCCCCTGCTGGTCCCGGGTCCCCCTGCTGGACACGGGTCCCCCTGCAGGACCCAGGTCCCCCTGCTGGACCCCCCAGGTCCCCCTGCTGGACCCGGGTCCCCCTGATGCACCCGGGTCCCCCTGCTGCACCCGGGTCCCCCTGCTAGACCCAGGTCCCCCTGCTGGACCCAGGTCCCCCTGCTAGGCCCGGGTCCCCCTGCTGGACCCCCCAGGTCCCCCTACTTGACTGCTGGACCCGGGTCCCCCTGCTAGACCCGGGTCCCCCTACTGGACCCGGGTCCCCCTGCTGGACCCAGGTCCCCCTGCTGGACCCATGTCCACCTGCTGGACCCGGGTCCCCCTGCTGGTCCCGGGTCCCCCTGCTGGACCCGGGTCCCCCTGCTGGGCCCAGGTCCCCCTGCTGGACCCAGGTCCCCCTGCTGGATCCTCCAGGTCCCCCTGCTGGTATATATGCAGATATGTGCAGATATATATATGTATATATACATCTATATCTATATCTATATAGATATAGATATATATCTAGATGTATATCTAGATGAATATCTAGAAGTATTAAAGGTCCAGTGTCCTGCGGACCTCACTGTAAGGCTGGGTCCTGGCCCACCATGGGTCTCCCTCCAGGATTAAGGGGCTTAGGGACCTCCCTGTAAGGCTGGGTCCTGGCCCACCATGGGTCTCCCTCCAGGATTAAGGGGCTTGGGGACCTCCCTGTAAGGCTGGGTCCTGGCCCACCATGGGTCTCCCTCCAGGACTAAGGGGCTTGGGGACCTCCCTGTAAGGCTGGGTCCTGGCCCACCATGGGTCTCCCTCCAGGACTAAGGGGCTTGGGGAGCTCCCTGTAAGGCTGGGTCCTGGCCCACCATCGGTCTCCCTCCAGGACTAAGGGGCTTGGGGACCTCCCTGTAAGGCTGGGTCCTGGCCCAACATGGGTCTCCCTCCAGGACTAAGGGGCTTGGGGACCTCCCTGTAAGGCTGGGTCCTGGCCCACCATGGGTCTCCCTCCAGGACTAAGGGGCTTGGGGACCTCCCTGTAAGGCTGGGTCCTGGCCCACCATGGGTCTCCCTCCAGGACTAAGGGGCTTGGGGACCTCCCTGTAAGGCTGGGTCCTGGCCCACCATGGGTCTCCCTCCAGGACTAAGGGGCTTGGGGACCTCCCTGTAAGGCTGGGTCCTGGCCCACCATGGGTCTCCCTCCAGGACTAAGGGGCTTGGGGACCTCCCTGTAAGGCTGGGTCCTGGCCCACCATGGGTCTCCCTCCAGGACTAAGGGGCTTGGGGAGTTCATTGGCTGTTGTCTGGGTGTGTTTGTTTACCTGCATGTGTTTGGGGGGAAGTGTCCACTATGGAGGCTCATTGGCTGAGAGCGCTAGGGGGAGGCGGAGCGGGTTGCGTGGGAACGGGAGGGAGAGAGTCACGCGAGAGTTAGAACGGGAGTGGGAGGAGAGGGTGTGTGTGTGTGTGTGTGTGTGTGTGTGTGTGTGTGTGTGTGTGCGTCACAAACGGGTCAATTGTGACAAGTAGGGAGTCCACACGTGATAACAGTTGAACAATATAATTGATTCAATCCTATATCTAACCAAAAACAACAATCGACAAACAATGAATATGGATGTATCAGAATCAGTGGTGAATGCGGTGTGTGGATGAGTGAGAAAGTGTTGTGTGGTGCGGGTGGTGTAAGTATTAGTATTATATATCCAAGGATCAACAGTGGGTGCTGGATAACCTGTTCCTGGGAGTGGAGAAGCAGACTGAGGGGATTAGACAAGGGAACCTAAATAGTCCATGTGCAGACAGCTCTCACTGCCCAGGTGCGGCCAATTGGGCTAACGACCCACCCACTCCACCATGCTCTCTGAGTCAGCAGACTCACCCACTAGCAGGTAGAGTGGGGGTCGTCACAATATGGTCAATACTAACGGTGACAATGCGTTGTAGGGTTTTCTGTCTCTCAAGGGGAAAAGGGCTGAGTTCCAAATCTCACTGAAATGGACGGGTTGCCTGCATAGGAGAATATCAGTTCTGTATGACAGTGATGGGCGACAGGGGTATGAGCGCCCCTAAGAGACGCCCGGCACCCCAAAGAAAACCATTAGGGATTCTTCAGTCAGGCAACATTGAGTTTACCCATAATAAAACACAAAGTTATGACTATGATGAGTTATGAGTGATGAATTTCCTAGTAATAACCTAGGACGTACTTTTTGAAACATCTATCAGCCTTTGTGCCTCTTGTTCTCTGTTCAGAAGAGAAACTAAAACATTTCTTGGGATCCAAAACACCACGCCACTGTTCACATCACATGGTAGGGGTCAGTTCAGAGGCCATGGGAGGTGTTTAGGGTGGGGTCCAGTACAGGTGAGGGGACCACGGCTGTGGAACTCTAACTGTGGCTGTGTAAGGACATGGAACTAAGGTCTATATATCGTGACATGGTTCTGAAAGCTGTGGCTTACCATGCATCATTTTCGGACGGAGGAATACCAGATCGGACGCCAGGTGCATATCAGGTACCCGGCTTCTCCATGTCCGCGGTGTCTCTTGAGGAAATACCCCAACGATCCTTTAGACCCTGGCTGTGAGGGCTGGGATAAGTACAGACCTAACACCACCACCACCACCACCGCCAACACCGCCACCACCACCAACACCGCCACCACCACCAACACCACCGCCGCCGCCACCACCACCACCGCCACCGCCACCGCCGCCGCCACCACCGCCGCCACCACCGCCGCCACCACCGCCGCCACCACCACCACCACCACCACCATCACCACCACCACCACCCACCACCGCCACCACCGCCGCCACCGCCACCGCCACCACCACCACCACCAGACGCCACGGGAGAGAGAGAGAGAGAGAGAGAGAGGGGACAAAACACACACACACACACACATGGAGACTTAAGGAATGCCTTAAGAGCCGGTCAGCCGACCGGCGGGTCAGTAGCAGTTGATTAGTCGGCTGGGGTCACAGGGACCAGAGCCCTGCGTCCCCCAGGGACCAGAGCCCTGCGTCCCCAGGGACCAGAGCCCTGCGTCCCCCAGGGACCAGAGCCCTGCGTCCCCCAGGGACCAGAGCCCTGCGTCCCCCAGGGACCAGGGCCCTGCGTCCCCCAGGAGGGTTGAATGGCCACAGTGAGAGATTCGGTGGATCCGGCTCTGATTGAAGCGTGGGTCAAGGACCACAGACAGCCAACCCCACACACTCACACACACACACACACACACACACACACACACACACACACACACACACACACACACACACACACACAGACAGCCAACCCCACACACTCACACACACACACACACACACACACACACTCACACACACACACACACTCACACACACACACACACACACAGACAGCCAACCCCACACACTCACACACACACTCACACACACACACACTCACACACACACACACAAACACACATACACAAACACACACACACACACACTCACACACAACCCCACACACTCACACTCACACACACAGACAGCCAACCCCACACACTCACACACACACACACACACACACACACACACTCACACACACACACACACAGACAGCCAACCCCACACACTCACACACACACACACACACACACACACACACACACACACACTCACACACACACACACACACACACACTCACACACACACACACACACACACACACACACACAGACAGCCAACCCCACACACTCACACACACACTCACACACACACACACACTCACACACACACACACACAAACACACATACACAAACACACACACACTCACACACAACCCCACACACTCACACTCACACACACAGACAGCCAACCCCACACACTCACACACACACACACACTCACACACACACACACACAAACACTCACACACACACTCATAATCATGACAAACTTCTTCCACCTCTCCTAAGATATTGGCCTGAAGAACAGCTTAAAGCTCGATATTGTTGAGCTGCGAGATAGCGGTGTGAGTGTGTGTGTGTGTGTGTGTGTGTGTGTGTGTGTGTGTGTGTGTGTGTGTGTGTGTGTGTGTGTGTGTGTGTGTGTGTTTGGCTGAGCGCAGGTGACGAATTCCCGCGCCGGTTGGGAAAGTTCTGGTTTGGACCTCCTGGCCTCGACTCATTTTGTGTTCACCTCGGATGCACCGTGGGTAAATAGCCAGGGACTGTGCCGAAGACAAGAGTAGTCCCTCAACGACCTCAAACCACCCAGTTCCTCCACTAAGTGCCATAACATAACAAGCCCAAGCTCAAATAAACCTGAGGCCAAGCTAGCTAAATGTGTTATTGCAATCAACATTCCATACTTTCCCCCGGAGAAGAAGAGCGGGAAAAGGATAACCTTGGGCTTCTAAACATTTAAACAAAGCGCCTCGATGTCTATTCCTTGAATTATGCACGCGGCAGTTGAACGCCGATCTAAACACAGGTTCTAGTGATTCTGTGCCATTTAAGTACTGACTCCCCCGACATACTGTACAACAAGGCGTATAATGGTGGAGAACCCGCGGAGAAGCAAGGAGGGACTCCTACAATAGAGTAGGCTAATGCTACGTGGTAAACGGACTGGCATTTATATAGCACTTTATCCAAAGTGTCACGCCTCACATTCACCCATTCATACACACCTTCATCCACCGACGGGCGGAGTCAGCCATCAAGGAGACAGCCGGCAGGGAGTCGGGAGAAGTGAGGGTAAGGGACACCTCTGGGGACACTTTTGCTAGGAGGAGCCTGGAGGGGGGGGGATCGGACCAGCAAACTTCGGGTTGTGTGTGACGACCGCTCTACCTCCTGAGCTGCTGGGAATCCTCCAGCGCTCATCTCCTGTCTTGTCATTTACAATAACAAATGATTCTACCCAACTAGCATGTGTCCCGTGTACCGTGAGCCCCCCCCCCCCCCCCCCCTGGAAAGATAATGAAAGTCATAGAAAGAAATAAAGCAAAGACACTGAGGGATTTATGGTCCTTCCCGTCACATTCACAGATATTAGGGCCTCTGTAAAATCCAAAGCTGCACGCTCTCTCTCTCTCTCTCTCTCTCTCTCTCTCTCTCTCTCTCTCTCTCTCTCTCTCACTGTGTTTCGCTCTCTCTCTCTCTCTCTCTCTCTCTCTCTCTCTCTCTCTCTCTCTCTCTCTCTCTCTCTCTCTCTCTCTCTCTCTCTCTCTCTCTCTCTCTGGTGGCAGTAAACAGTGATCCTTATCAAAGCCGACGCGCGGCTTAAATGTATGCTAGTATATAGCGACGGCCTGCTATCGGTTATCGAGAGAGAGAGAGAGAAAAGAGTTGGGAATGCCCGTGATTCAAGCTGCTGCTGCTGCTGTGTTATTCATGGTGATAAATCACATCACATTTACATTTACATTTACATTTAGGGCATTTGGCAGACGCTTTTATCCAAAGCGACTTACAAGGTGTACATTAGTTGAAGCAGACAATAGCATAACACTGGGGTACGCAAACATATAAATACAGCAGTTCACAAGTATTCATATTGACAAGATGAATAACACAATTTCGTACTGCTAGGTCACCTGCTTAAGTAGCTGTGATAAGAGCGTGTTAACAACATTAAGGACATACACTTGCTAACATATACAACATGCTAAGAGCTATTAATGTCAGGACTTAAGCAAGTTTAGGGGTTTCACAAAGGAGAGTCCAGGTGGACTCTGAACAGGTGGGTCTTGAGTCTCTTGCGGAAGCTGGCGAGGGACTCTGCCGTCCTGACATGAGACGGGAGTTCATTCCACCACTGTGGGGCCAGAGCCGTGAAGAGCTGGGTTTTGGACGAGCGATGTTTGGTTGACCTTAGTGAAGGTCGAACAAGTCGCCTGGCAGAAGTTGAGCGGAGCGCTCTGGCTGGGATGTAGGGTTTGACCAACGCCTGGAGGTAGGCCGGGGCAGTTCCATTGACTGCCCTAAAGGTCAGCACCAGAATCTTGAATTTGATGCGAGCATTTACCGGAAGCCAGTGGAGTTCGCGGAAGAGAGGGGTCACGTGGGAGAATTTCGGTAGGTTGAATACCAGGCGTGCTGCTGCGTTCTGGATGCGTTGGAGGGGCTTGGTTGCAGAGGCGGGAGTCCCGCCAGGAGAGAGTTGCAGTAGTCGAGGCGGGTGATGACGAGCGCTTGGACCAGGATCTGCGCCGCTTCACGTGTGAGGAAGGGCCGGATCCTGCGGATGTTGTAGAGGGCAATTCTGCAAGATCGGGCCACCGCGGTGACGTTGGCATTGCAGGACAGCTGGTCATCTACCACCACACCAAGGTCTCTTGTTGTGGTTGAGGGGGAGACTTGGGTGTTCTCGATGGTGACCAGTAGGTCCATCTGAGGGCAGTCTTTCCCCGGTATGAAGAGGAGCTCAGTCTTGTCAAGGTTGAGCTTCAGGTGGTTGGCGGCTGTCCATCTGCTGATGTCGGCCAGGCATTTCGAGATGCGTGTTGCTATTTGGGTTTCTGAGGGGGGAAAGGAGAGAAACAGTTGAGTGTCATCCGCATAGCAGTGATAGGAGAAGCCATGAGATGCGATTACAGAGCCTAGCGATTTAGTGTAAAGAGAAAACAGAAGGGGTCCCAATACTGAGCCTTGAGGAACTCCGGTGTCCAGGGTGCAGGGTTTGGACAGGGAACCGTTCCATGTGACCTGATAAGTCCGATCTGCAAGGTAGGAGGTGAACCAGGATAACGCAGTTCCAGCGATTCCAAGCTCGGCGAGAGTGGAGAGGAGGATCTGGTGGTTCACTGTGTCGAACGCCGCAGACAGGTCGAGAAGGATCAGTACCGATGAGAGGGACGAGCTTCTGGCATCACGAAGAGACTCTGTCACTGCGAGCAGTGCCGTCTCCGTGGAGTGCGCAGCCTTGAAGCCTGACTGGTGAGGGTCGAGGAGGTTGTTCTGGGAGAGATAGGAAGAAAGTTGTGAGGAGACAGCCCGTTCAAGGGTTTTGGACAGGAATGATAGGAGAGATACCGGTCTGTAGTTTTGGACATCAGTGGTGTCTAGGGATGGTTTCTTGAGGAGCGGCTTGATTCTGGCAGTCTTGAAGGCTGCCGGAAACAGGCCTGCCTCAAGGGAGATGTTGATTTGGGATGTAAGGAAGGGAAGGATATCGCCCGAGATGTCCTGGAGAAGAGAGGAAGGGATTGGGTCGAGGGGGCAGGTGGTAGGGTGGTTAGATGTCACCAGTTTGTTAACTTCATCGGGGGAGAGGGGGTTGAAACAGGTAAGGTTAGTGGGGGTGGGAGAGGAGGGAGGGAGGAAAGCGGTGGGGGTGAAGGAGGAGGTAATGTCGTTCACCTTCTTCGTAAAGAAGGTGACAAAGTCATCAGCTGAGAGGGAGGAGGGAGGGGGAGGGGAGGGGGGGTTGAGGAGGGAAGAGAACATGGAGAAAAGTTTCCTTGGGTTAGAGGCAGAAGAGTTTATTTTTGTACGGTAGAAGGCAGATTTAGCAGCCGATACCGTGGAGGTGAAGCCAGCGAGGAGACGGAGGTAGTGAGCGAGGTCATCAGAGGAGTCCGATTTCCTCCATTTTCTCTCGGCCACCCGTAGCTCTGCTCTACAAGCCCGCAGAGGTTCGGACAGCCAAGGAGGTGGAGGAGAGGCTCGTGCTGGTCTGGAGTGGAGGAGGCTTCCTCCACCGACAAGAGAGAGAATTGTTGGGGGGATGGTAGTGAGGATAGGACAGATGCGGAGAAAGAAGAGGGAGAGAGAGTTTTCAGGTTACTACGGAAGGTAACAATGTGGGGAGTAGTGGGTAGGGAGGTGGGGGATTTGAGAGGGAGAGAGAAAGCAACAAAATGGTGATCAGAGACAGGGAGGGGTGTGACCGAGATCACCGAGGTGGTACAGGATCTTGTGAAGACAAGATCCAGTTGGTTCCCAGCTCTGTGGGTAGGGGGAGAAGGATTGAGTGTTAGACCGAATATGGCAAAAAAGTTAATGAATTCAGGAGATTGTAACTTATCCGACTGGATGTTGAAGTCACCCAGAACCACGAGTGGGGTGCCGTCCTCAGGAAAGCAGCTGAGGAGGGCGTCCATCTCGTCAAAGAAGTCACCAAGAGGGCCCGGTGGTCGGTAAATTACGGCAATGTTGAGCCTAGTTGGGATGGTAACAGAAACAGCACTGTACTGACTACAGTATCTTAGTCTTCTTCCTGCTGTAATAAAGTGATATATATTGATATATTAGTGATATATATTGATGATACATCACAGATCAGAGTTGACTACAGTATCTTAGTCTTCTTCCTGCTGTAATAAAGTGATATATGATGATATATTAGTGATATATATTGATGATACATCACAGATCAGAGTTGACTACAGTATCTTAGTCTTCTTCCTGCTGTAATAAAGTTATATATGATGATATATTAGTGATATATATTGATGATACATCACAGATCAGAGTTGACTACAGTATCTCTGACTCGGTAACAAAGCATGATGAACCAGTTCCCCAGTTCCAGTTCCCCTCCCAGTTCAGTTCCTTTCAGACTAACCTCTTCTAGGCTGTTGTTCCATGACTTCACTCAGTCATGAACCATAATAACCTTATTAACATATGAACCATAGACAGAGAGCTCTGAGGACCAGAAGCTCTGACACACACAGTCTCTGACGATACTCATTTAGAATAAAATCAGAAGTGTACACACATTGTAACATGATGTCATTCATTATTCAGAAGTAAACACTTTAATCAATATAGACTATTGAATACTGACTGAAATTCTTGAGAAGTTTCTCTGAAATGAGTCGGCCTGCCTGCCTGTAAAGGGTGTAACCAGAAAAATGAACCAGGAAACAACACAAGAAGAATCCAACCCAACAAGATTGTTATCTTGTTGGGGATTCTTCTTCAATATATATAACACTTAACCCACAACAACCCCCCCTCTCTCACGCACGTAGATGGGGGCTATTTAGACACAGGGCACTGGGGGCTATTTAGACACAGACATTACATTACGGTCATTTAGCAGACGCTTTTATCCAAAGCCACTTACAGTAGTTTGTTTCAACAAAGGAAGGTAAGAGAACAAGTCTCCAATAACTGAACCAGTGCTCAGGTAGAAGTACCATAATTCAGGGAAAAGTGTAAGGGAAAAAGTACAATAAGTTGGCAAACAATATGCAACAATATCTAGAACAATATATACCTATCTATAATATGTAATCTGCTTTTGACTGACTGAATTGACGCTACGAGGAAGGATCCGGGAAGTGTGTCCTGAAGAGATGGGTTTTCAGCCTGCGGTGGAAGACAGCTTCCACAGTCAGGCCATCAGGCTGCTGAACAAGAGCCTATAGCATATAACAATGTATATTTTATTACATTGATTTATATATATATATATTGCTCTTTTTCTGTGCTAATATATTGCATTTCATATATGCACTTTTATATTTTTATATATTTAACTTTATACAGTTTGTACTTTTTACTTCTTTTTTTATTCTATTATTTTTATAACTGCTGTCTGTCGTCGGGTATTGCACATATGATTTTCACCCATTGCTTATACTTGTATAACTTTGATGTGACAATAAACTTGAAGTCAAAAATCTTAGGTTCAAAGGACAGGCTGTGGTCTAACCAATCGTTGTCGGCAGGATTGGAACCTGAGCGGGGAAACCCCAATGGATTTATAGTCCATCGCCTTAACCACTCAGCCAGAGATGGGGCAACAAGGACTGCTACGGTGGGGGGGGGGGAGAGAGGGAGAGGAGAGAGAGAGAGGGAGAGAGAGAGAGAGAGAGGGAGAGAGGGAGAGAGGGAGAGAGGGAGAGAGGGAGAGAGGGAGAGAGGGAGAGAGTTTCCCTGTGCTCTGCTTATGCTGGTTGTACTTCTTGCCTAGGTAATAGCCTGGGTCTCAACCGAGTGATAAGTCATTAGTCACATGACCTGAGCTGATGTGTTGGGTCCACTAGAATGATATACAAAACTACATCTCTGCCTTACAGTCTTACACCTTAAACAAACCTTGTGCCTCTTCGTTTGCTAATATATTAAATATTAACGGTTATTAAACCGTAAATCTCCGTCTGCGTATATCTTCCTGTCAACACCTCAACGTCGCCTTCAAAATAAAAGCATCTCCAACCAAAAGCAGAAATTAGACAAATTAAGCTTTAAACAAATATGCGGTAACATGGTTTATATAGCATTTAACCATAACCATAATTTAAACATGGAGACCAGTGAACTGCAAGGTACACCCTGAAACTAGGGGGAATTCATGATTTCAATTATCAATTGCATTTTCTTTTCAATGAGAAGCATTGGTGTTATAGTGTGAGAATAGCTGCCTTCCAAGCAGTTTATTCCCAGCCAATGTCATTCTGACATTGTACCAATGAGGATGGGATTTGAACCCACGCGTGCAGAGCACAATGGATTAGCAGTCCATCGCCTTAACCACTCGGCCACCTCATCTCTCCAGAGATTGCAGATCTGTGCACAATATTCAATACTGTATTGAATGTGCTCTGGAAAACACCCTTTACCACTGAAAAACTGTTCAGTTATTAAATTATCAATTGCATTTCTCTTTACAATGAGAAGCATTGGTGGTATAGAGGTGAGCATAGCTGCCTTCCAAGCAGTTGACCCGGGTTCGATTCCCGGCCAATGCATTGATGTCTATTTTCTTATCGTTCATTATGTAATTTCCGACTCTAAACGGGTATCTCTTGGATCCATTCCTGTGCTGAAGATTTTACACATAAAATTAAAAAAAGTAGTCATTCTGAGCTGTAACAATGACTTGAACCGATGAGGATGGGATTGCTCAATGTTTAGAAGTGTAGTCAACTCTTCTCTCAGGGAAATGTAGAGGTCAATTTCCATGAATGCATCCACAGGAACATGCAGATTGTTTTGTGCCATCATGTAGGTGCATACATCTTCATCACAAGCTATATGACGGCGGTGGATACGGTCAGCTTCACAGCTGGTACCATCTTCCTCCGACACCTGACACAAATAGTCGCCTGTTCCATAGAGTTCAGGTATGGAACACATGACACCAGGCCGACCACGGGGAACATGTTCATTCCTTGATGGACCAATCAGATGGCTGTTCCATATAGTTCAGGTATGGAACACATGACACCAGGCCGACCACGGGGAACATGTTCATTCCTTGATGGACCAATCAGATGGCTGTTCCATATAGTTCAGGTATGGAACACATGACACCAGGCCGACCACGGGGAACATGTTCATTCCTTGATGGACCAATCAGATGGCTGTTCCAGGTCTCCTTAGTTGAATCCAATTCTTCCTGCGGAGGTGAAAACAGTAGAAATGACCAAATCATAGTTATTGTTGTATTTATGTCACATGTCACACCATCTATTGTTGATGCCACTTGCCTGTATCAAACCGAGGAAGCAGAATGAGATAAGGTTCTTGTCCAAAAAGTCCCCATCAAATTCACCTTCATCTTTAAGCCTGTGTAGATGACACTCTTTAAGAAGCACCAGCTCTCAATTCTTTGATTGCTTGTGCTTTAGCCATAAATAAAGCTTCTGTCACCCCATGAGCACCATCATCATTGACACGTAGGTACCGTTGCATATCCCGTATTGTGCTGTTTTCCGTCCCCTTATCTGTCCTCAGGATACGGGCGCATCCACCTAGCTCCTCTACTGTCTCAAGGAAATGACCTCCTCTAACTGTGGGCTCAGGTCTGGTTCAGTCATCATTCAACCAGAGCATCCACCTAGCTCCTCTACTGTCTCTACTGTATAAATCACCTCCTCTAACTGTGGGCTCAGGTCTGGTTCAGTCATCATTCAACCAGAGCATCCACCTAGCTCCTCTACTGTCTCTACTGTATAAATCACCTCCTCTAACTGTGGGCTCAGGTCTGGTTCAGTCATCATTCAACCAGAGCATCCACCTAGCTCCTCTACTGTCTCTACTGTACACATGGTCCACGCACACCACACACGTGGTGAAAAGGGCCCAACAACGCCTGTATTTTCTCAGGCGTCTGAAGAAATTCAGCATGGGCCCCCGCATCCTGAAACATTCTACAACGGCACCATCGAGAGTGTTCTGACAGGGTGTATCACCGCCTGGTACGGGAACTGCACTGCACTCGAGCGCAGAGCGCTTCAAAGGGTGGTGCGGACGGCCCAGTATATCGTTGGAGGTGAGCTCCCCTCCCTCCTGGACATTTACAACCAGCGGTGCGTGGCCAAGGCCAAAAGAATTATAAAAGACATTGCCCACCCCAGCCACGAACTTTACTCACTATTACCGTCAGGCAGGCGATACCGCAGTATCAAGTGTCGTACAAATAGGCTTAGAGATAGCTTCCACAGTCAGGCCATCAGGCTGCTGAACAAGGGCATATAACATATAACAATGTATATTTTATTACATTGATTTATATATATATATTGCTCTTTTTTGTGCTGATTTTTGCATTTTATAAATTGCATTTTTTATTTTTATTTTATATTCTTTATTCTATTTTTTATTCTATTTTTATCTATTTTTATTTTATCTTATTTTATAACTGCTGTCTGTCGTCGGGTATTGCACACAAGAATTTCACATCACTGCTTTATACTAAACTGTAAACTGTGAAGTGACAATAAACTTGACTTGACTTGACTTGAATCACCTCCTCTAACTGTGGGCTCAGGTCTGGTTCAGTCATCATTCAACCAGAGCATCCACCTAGCTCCTCTACTGTCTCTACTGTATAAATCACCTCCTCTAACTGTGGGCTCAGGTCTGGTTCAGTCATCATTCAACCAGAGCATCCACCTAGCTCCTCTACTGTCTCTACTGTATAAATCACCTCCTCTAACTGTGGGCTCAGGTCTGGTTCAGTCATCATTCAACCAGAGCATCCACCTAGCTCCTCTACTGTCTCTACTGTATAAATCACCTCCTCTAACTGTGGGCTCAGGTCTGGTTCAGTCATCATTCAACCAGAGCATCCACCTAGCTCCTCTACTGTCTCTACTGTATAAATCACCTCCTCTAACTGTGGGCTCAGGTCTGGTTCAGTCATCATTCAACCAGAGTGTTCTTCTGGAGATCCCCTCAATGGCTCCATGGATGCATAGACCCAATGCCTCTCATTTCTCATATGAATCAACAGGCCATACTAAATATCTAAATACTAAATACTAAATACTAAATACTAAATACTAAATTGGGCCCTTTGGAAAAGTACGCTTGTCTGTTCAATCTTCTACTTCTGTGGATTTCTGTGCCCTCTTCTTTACGTCCTTGCGATCCCCTATCTTAGCATTTAGTGTACATCCACCTGTAGCCACGCAGAGCCCCAGAGCCTCGGAGCTCCTCCCTTATGAACTGAATAGCTTCTGTTAAATCCTCAAAGTGTTTTTCGGCGAAACGGTCCGTTCTTCTTCAGGATTCGTTTGAGAGTTTTCAAGCGGAGAACAATCCTGTCAAAACATGGAGAATCTCCTTGTATTTCAGGCCCAAGTTAAAGTATAGTTCTATTAACTCCAGCTCATCCATGTGAGGAGGACAGATGACAGCTGAGGAGAGGTTAGCGTGGAGGTCGTTGATTCATCCTCATTCTAACATCTAAGCCTGGAGAGAAACACAAACAAGGAGAAAGATGAACTGATGTCAGTGCTTATTAAGTATGGCGGTGTTGTTATTGACACATGTCCATGAACCAGTCAAACACCACAACCCACTTGTGGTCAGCTGTGTGATCCTAGTAAGTCTAAGCAAACACAAGCTTCCGGTTTTCGCCATTTAGCCTACTTAAATAATAGGCAAACTAAAAACCGTTTCTAAATCAAATCACATTTCAGCTAAGTATATTCTGTACTGAAATAATAATGGTAATAGACCTTCATACACAGATATTTTAAATAGGTACTATTCAGAATGCTACTCCCAAACACATACTGTATATTACACATCCTCATTCCAATACAAAACACCATCAGCGTTCTACCCGAGACGACCCCCGACATTAACAACCCAACAAGGTTATAGCTCCAGCTGTTTCCAGGACAAGGGTTAGGCTACATAGAACTATAGCCCTATAATAGAGGGCCACATCAGGCATGAATATTGAACTGTAGCGCTCATCACCAGAATCAAGGCTTTAGCTTAAACCACATACAGGACATAGGCTATTTAAGCTATATACAGTGTATTCATATATGTAATGTGTATATTATACACATTACATATATGAACTAGCTATTAGTCTACATACCTTGTCGTTGATGAAGGTGGAGACAGTCTAGCCTCCGTTGTTCTGTGAGAAAGGTTATGAACCGGTCCATTCTATCAACACATAAGAAGTTAGTATGTCAAGTTAGCCCGCAGGAAGTAGTTAGCACAGTAGCACCGTGCTAACGTTAAGTGTTTGATATGTTAACGTTAGCTAGCTACTTAACGATCGTGACGACGACACGTGGCTTGGTTAATAAACTGTATGTGAGTGTGAAGGCAACTCACTGATTTCACTGTCGTAAAATATGTCCTTATAACAAAATTTAATTGACTTACTGCAAAGAAGTGCTGCTCATTGCGTGCTGTGCGGTGGAGATTCCTTGCAGAGTAACATCAATCTGCGCGATCTCTGGCTCGTAGGGCTCAGGGGTCATGGGTCGTGGGATTACTAAACCGAGGGATCGGATTACTAAACCGAGGGAAAGTATTACTAAACCGAGGGAACGTATTACTAAACCGAGGGATCGGATTACTAAACCGAGGGATCGGATTACTAAACCGAGGGATTGGATTACTAAACCAACAGATAGGATTACTAAACCGAGAGATCCTATGACTAAACCAAGGGATCGGATTACTAAACGGAGGGAAGGTATTACTAAACCGAGGGTACGGATTACTAAACCGAGGCATCGGATTACTAAACCGAGGGATCGGATTACTAAACCGAGGGATCGGATTACTAAACCGAGGGATCAGATTACAAAACCGTACACACGGATTCACACATTTTCCATGTGACCCCAGGGGGGCTCCGCAGGAATGTGCAAACAACAGCACGCAGTATTTACAATAACTGCACTGTGTGCCGGAAAATATAATTACAAGATATAGAGAAATGTGAAAAACATTAATATAAATGATGTATAGTCGTTACCTAAGTGTATTGTGTTGTAACAATTGTGTTATATTGGTATAGGAATATGTAGGAAATCTCTCTCTCTCTCTCTACATTTACATTTAGTGCATTTAGCAGACACTTCTATCCAAAAGTGACTTACAAGTACATTTGTTTGATAAAGAGCAATGTATTTCTGAGGTAAATAAAGACACGAATAGAACAAGTTTCCAGCATTCCCAATCGCAGGCCAATAGAAAAATCTTCCCACCTACTAGGATGCCTGCATAGCGACATATGCGAGTGCATTAAAAACAACACGCTATCTACTACTACAAGATAAACACAACGCACAGTGTGGTCAAAACGGTGCCTAAAAGCACAACAAGTACAACCAGCATAAGCAATTCTCCCTCTCTTTCCCCCCCCTCTCCCTCTCTTTCCCCCACCCTCTCTTTCCCCCCCCTCTCCCTCTCTTTCCCCCCACCCTCTCTTTCCCCCCCCCCTCTCCCTCTCTTTCCCCCACCCTCTCTTTCCCCCCCCTCTCCCTCTCTTTCCCCCACCCTCTCGTTCCCCCCCCCTCTCCCTCTCTTTCCCCCCACCCTCTCTTTCCCCCCCCCTCTCCCTCACTTTCCCCCCACCCTCTCTTTCCCCCCCTCTCCCTCTCTTTCCCCCCACCCTCTCTTTCCCCCCCCTCTCCCTCTCTTTCCCCCCACCCTCTCTTTCCCCCCCCCCCTCCCTCTCTTTCCCCCCACCCTCTCTTCCCCCCCCCTCTCCCTCTCTTTCCCCCCACCCTCTCTTTCCCCCCCCCCTCTCTTTCCCCCCCCCCTCTCCCTCTCTTTCCCCCCACCCTCTCTTTCCCCCCCCCCTCCCTCTCTTTCCCCCCACCCTCTCTTCCCCCCCCCTCTCCCTCTCTTTCCCCCCACCCTCTCTTTCCCCCCCCCCTCTCTTCCCCCCCCCCCTCTCCCTCTCTTTCCCCCCACCCTCTCTTTCCCCCCCCTCTCTTTCCCCCCCCCCCTCTCCCTCTCTTTCCCCCCACCCTCTCTTTCCCCCCCCCCTCTTGTTGACTTATGCTCATCTCCAAGACGTGATCAGTTCACTGGATTCATCATCATATCAATGAAGATCACAACATGCAGTCTGCAGCATATCTCCAATGAAGATCACAACATGCAGTCTGCAGCATATCTCCAATGAAGATCACAACATGCAGTCTGCAGCATATCTCCAATGAAGATCACAACATGCAGTCTGCAGCATATCTCCAATGAAGATCACAACATGCAGTCTGCAGCATATCTCCAATGAAGATCACAACATGCAGTCTGCAGCATATCTCCAATGAAGATCACAACATGCAGTCTGCAGCATATCTCCAATGAAGATCACAACATGCAGTCTGCAGCATATCTCCAATGAAGATCACAACATGCAGTCTGCAGCATATCTCCAATGAAGATCACAACATGCAGTCTGCAGCATATCTCCAATGAAGATCACAACATGCAGTCTGCAGCATATCTCCAATGAAGATCACAACATGCAGTCTGCAGCATATCTCCAATGAAGATCACAACATGCAGTCTGCAGCATATCTCCAATGAAGATCACAACATGCAGTCTGCAGCATATCTCCAATGAAGATCACAACATGCAGTCTGCAGCATATCTCCAATGAAGATCACAACATGCAGTCTGCAGCATATCTCCAATGAAGATCACAACATGCAGTCTGCAGCATATCTCCAATGAAGATCACAACATGCAGTCTGCAGCATATCTCCAATGAAGATCACAACATGCAGTCTGCAGCATATCTCCAATGAAGATCACAACATGCAGTCTGCAGCATATCTCCAATGAAGATCACAACATGCAGTCTGCAGCATAACTCCAATGAAGATCACAACATGCAGTCTGCAGCATATCTCCAATGAAGATCACAACATGCAGTCTGCAGCATATCTCCAATGAAGATCACAACATGCAGTCTGCAGCATATCTCCAATGTGATAGAGTTTGATCAGTGGTGCTTATAGAGATAAGAAGCCATCTACGGTGAAAGGGGATGTAGCTGAGTGGTAGAGCGCATGCTTCTCATGGATGAGGCCCCGGGTTCAATCCCCGGCATCTCCAACATGTAGGCAGGTTCATACAGTGGTGTGGAGGCTTGGGTTTTTTTCTAAATAATTCACGCGTCTACCCCATACAATGAAATGCAAACAGTTTGATGGAAAGTGAAACAGGACAGTTATGTCCACGTGTTGTCGTGGCCGAGTGGTTAAGGCCATGGACTAGATATCCATTGTGGTCTCTGTTACCAACGTGTTCGTGGCATGTTGCATGTTTGTTTCTCCCTCTCTTTTCTCTCCCAGGTACTGGTTCGTCCCGCCCCCTGTCAATCATCGTTGGTTTGTCGGTCCCCCTTTGATCAATCAGCCAACCGGCCAATCAGCCAATGGGCCAATCAGAGGGGCGTGGCGTGGCTACTTCAGTCTCCCACTCCCTTTGTGTGGGAGAAGAGGGGATGATATGTTTGTTTGGCCTGCTGTTAGCACTCTGTGTTGGGCCTGCTTCTCGTTGCTCTTCAGTCACCATTGTTCCCAGTAGTGAAGCCCCATGGGGAGGGCGAGGTACGCCGAGGTAAGACGCCCATGGGTTTACACCACGCATCACGTAGGTTCAACTCTGTCTATATACACTAGGCTAGCGTTTCCAGGCGGGTGTCACCTCCTGTGTTTCTGGGATTAGATTAGGTGGGACAGCTAGTTAGTAAGACATTGTATTGTGTTCTTAGTTTAGGGTACTAGAAGTGATAGGGTGCCAGGAATAGCTGGGGTGTTTTAATGTTTTCATTCCTTTGACACCCGGTCTGTTTTGGCGTCCTCCCCTAGTCTCCCTACCTGTGTCCTCGTGAAAAAGTATCATTGTGGTTTATTCCTGTCCTCATTTACTCCATAAATAAACCTGTTACTTTATACACCATATCCCCGTGGTCCTTGTTCCGTGTTTCCGCCGACCTGCACGCCAGCGACGTCAGCATAGCACCGACCTGCACGCCAGCGACGTTAGCATAGCACCGACCTGCACGCCAGCGACGTTAGCATAGCACCGACCTGCACGCCAGCGACGTTAGCATAGCACCGACCTGCACGCCAGCGACGTTAGCATAGCACCGACCTGCACGCCAGCGACGTTAGCATAGCACCGACCTGCACGCCAGCGACGTTAGCATAGCACCGACCTGCACGCCAGCGACGTTAGCATAGCACCGCCTTGCATGCTGCCACGGCCCGTTAGGTTCAGCCCTTCTTCCCCCTAGACCAGCCCTCTAAGGGGGTTCCTAACAGTCTCCCTGCACTAGTTCTAATCCCGCTGACAACCATTAGTAAAAGTCCAGCCTCTCCTTTGAACCCAAGAGGTTTGACTCCTGCTCAACTCAACATGTGATCAGTTCACTGGATTCACCATCAGATCAAAGAAGATCACATTCTAGTCTCTACAACCGCATCATCATGGCTTCTGTTGAAGGTGTGGTTATAGAGACCAGAAGCAAGGAACATGAGAAGGGATGTCGCTCTGTGTGTGTGTGTGTGTGTGTGTGTGTGTGTGTGTGTGTGTGTGTGTGTGTGTGTGTGTGTGTGTGTGTGTGTGTGTGTGTGTGGTGAGCGCCCACGCTCAAGAAGGCACAAAAACAGCGGGTTTTTGAGGTTTCAACAAAAATGTCCTTTTATTTCTCTATAAACTTGGGGGTTAAGGTAAGGAATGAAAAATAACACTAGCTTGTCTTGGGCGTCTAGGCCTGGTCCGCGGTCCTCTCACCCTCTGGGGCTTCCCCAGCTCCTGGGTGAGACGGCTTCTCCTTTCCTTCGGATCTCAAACGAAACAGCAGAACAGCAGGTAACCACACGGCTGGACCTCTCGGCAGCGAGGTCTCACTCCGCTCACCCCCTTTCCTTCCTCTCCCCCAACCCTACCAAACACCTCTACCTGTGTCTTTTAAGCCCCGGGTTTACTCAGGTGCTTATTGTTCCCAGCTGGGGGTTTCAATCCGGGAACTCATTCGCCTTCCCCCCCGGGTCCTAAAGCCCTCCATGTATCTCCCTCGGGAGATATACGCCCCCAACAACGTAACCGCAGGCAAGTCTCATCTTCTTGGCTCTGGTGGGACCCCAAGGGTAGCTTGGGGTACCGTGTGTGTGTGTGTGTGTGTGTGTGTGTGTGTGTGTGTGTGTGTGTGTGTGTGTGTGTGTGTGTGTGTGTGTGTGTGTGTGTGTGTGTGTGTGTGTGTGTGTGTGTGTGTGTGTGTGTGCGCCAGTAAAGGGTGTAACCTGAAATTCGAACCAGGAAACAACACAAGAAGAATCCAACCCAACAAGACTGTGAACCATTTTAGAGAAACTTCTCAACAGTTGCAGTCAGTAATCAATAGTCTATATTGATTAAAGTGTTTGCTTCTGAATAATAAATGACATCATGTTACAATGTGTGTCCACTTCTGATTTTATTCTAAATGAATCAAAGTACGGTCAGAGACTGTGTGTGTCTGAGCTTCTAGTCCTCAGAGCTCTCTGTCTATGGTTCATATGTTAATAAGGTTATTATAGTTCATGACTGAGTGAAGTCATGGAACAACAGCCTAGAAGAGGTTAGTCTGAAAGGAACTGAACTGGGAGGGAACTGGACCAACTGGTTCATCATGCTTTGATACCGAGTCAGAGATACTGTAGTCAACTCTGATCTGTGATGTATCATCAATATATATCACTAATATATCATCATATATCACTTTATTACAGCAGGAAGAAGACTAAGATACTGTAGTCAACTCTGATCTGTGATGTATCATCAATATATATCACTAATATATCATCATATATCACTTTATTACAGCAGGAAGAAGACTAAGATACTGTAGTCAACTCTGATCTGTGATGTATCATCAATATATATCACTAATATATCATCATATATCACTTTATTACAGCAGGAAGAAGACTAAGATACTGTAGTCAACTCTGATCTGTGATGCATCATCAATATATATCACTAATATATCATCATATATCACTTTATTAACGCAGGAAGAAGACAAAGAAACTGTAGTCTGTAGTCAGTAGAGGAAGTACTCAGTACATGCTGTATAATAGGTACATTGTCAGTACTTGTACTCAGTATAATAGGTATATTGTCAGTACTTGTACTCAGTATAATAGGTATATTGTCAGTACATGTACTCAGTAGATTAGGTACACTCTTGTCACGGTCCAACCCAGCTCTTTCCGCTCCTAGTCCTGGATCTCCGCGGGCTTCCTGGATCCGCGATGTCACCGGACTCCGTTCCAAAATACCACTCCGTGTTTTCCCTGTCAGCCGTTTCACACTGAACTCACCTGTTGTCAATCGCTCCTCATTGACCAAGCTGTATTCAAGCCATGTCTGTTGTGTTAATCAATGCTGGAATATCACCCTGCATCACGTTCGTATCGAGTTAAGTTCATTGTGTTCTGTCTATTGATCCTCCGTGCTTTGTCCCTCACCTGGAGAACGACCTTGTTTTAGCCTGTTTTGTACCTTTTTTGTACCTCTGCCTCAACCCTCGACGTCCTGTTGACGACCTCTGCTTGCCTTGACCACCTTTTTGGATTTGCCCTGTCTGTACCTTTTGCCTTTTGCTGGCGTTAATCGGCGTGTGCGCCGATCATTAAACACCTGTTCTACCTGGCTTCTGTCACTCTGCTTTCGGGTCCTATACCTCTACCCTGCCCTGACACATCCTTGGTCCTGTTGGTTTGTTTTAATTTCATTCTGTAGTTGCACACAGGGCATCGTTTTTCCCTCACCAACAATCTCTCCCTCTGGAGCCATCTTATTAGGCGTTCACCACCTCTAGCTGTCTTCTTGTCAATATAATACTACTGAAAAATACAAACAATTTAAAAAAATGTACTTTTCTAACAATAAGTCGTTCTAATGACTTTAGATTAGTCTTCACCAGAGTCAGGATAAAGGACACTACTGCTGGTCAGTACGCTGTTGAGTTGGACACTACTAACGTTGGAAAAATCATATGTTGTCCCTTCTATCACTCTCTGTTTCTTTGACCTTGTGACCCCCCCATGTAATTCTCCCTATCACCCTTTTGTCCTATTGTCCTGAGGGGTTCTTATCCTTATCCTTATCCTGTTTGACCAACTATAATGTTTATCTCACAGCGGGGGACAGTGGCTATTGCAGTCTACAGCTGCTGAAGGGGGGTTGGCATACAACTATTGAGCTGGATCAAAGGCTTGGCCGCTCCTGGTTCAACACCTCTGGCTTCCTCTGCCTGCACGAGAGTTCCTCTGTTCCCGTGCTGGAGATGGGGGTGGTGGAGCCAGGTGGTCAAGACTTGCATCATTGGGGTGAAAGACAGTGTCTTAGGGGCAGTCCTAAGGAGGGATAAATACTGAGTGTTGCCAGCATTGCGGCGGACTTCCCTATCCTCACCTCATAGGATTCGGGGCTCCCGACCAAGCTTTGTCTGTCTGTTGTCTGTCTGTTGTCTGACTGTCTGTCAATTTGTCTGTTTGGCCACTTGTCTACTTGTATTTGTTCATTGTGTTCTGCTTGCTTGATAAATCTTCAAACTTAATTGAGTTCATGTGTGACAGTTCTTATTGATTGATAATTTGCCTTCTTATTCACGTAGATTTCCACCACAATTTGGTGTCAGAAGTGGGATCGTCACTCTCATCGCGGTAGGATCCCGGACGCAAGCCGCGGCTAAGGGTTGACGGTTTGGTCCGTGGAGCCGCCGGGTGAGGTCGACGATCTTTTGGTTATGGTAAGAATACGCGTGAATACTTAATGGCCAGCCGTTAAAGGTGAATTGCATACATAATTTGGAGCGTTTTTTAACCGAGGTTTAGTAAGAACCTGGATTAGCGCAGACGTGTGTTAATATTGTGAGTGCTGGTTGTCAGGGACAATCGCGAGTGTCCGGGACACTCAGTGAATGCGTGTGAGTGTGGGAGGTACCTGGTGAGTGTGTGAGTGAAGGTCACCGAGTGTCCAGGGACACTGGATGAATGTGGTGTCCGGGACACTGACTGAAAGGGGGTACAGACTGAAAGAGAGTGACTGATTTGTCCGTATTCAGGGAATACGTTGATGGTTCACTACGGGTCCGTATTCAGGGAATACGTGGATGGAACGAGATAAGCCCGGTGGATAAATAGTATAACTTCTAAGAGCTGTCACTGAGGTAAATGAACGCGATTTAAATAAAATTTGAGGTAAAAATAATTATTTGTTGAAATGATTAGAAGATTAATTTTGCAGGGCGCAACACGGTGATCTCTCTCTCTCTCTCTCTCTCTCTCTCTCTCTCTCTCTCTCTCTCTCTCTCTCTCTCTCTCTCTTTCCACATCTTTATTTTGTTTAGGGAATACAACATTGAATTAGAGCATTTTATTTTGTTGATTACAACATAGAACTGAAGTTCATAAACCTATTATATAAAATAATGAGAATAAGAATAATTAAATAATAACATATGGGTTCGTAGGGATCGAGGGAGGATGGCAAGGCAGAGGTTGCATCAAGTGTTAAAATGCATTTACATGAGAAGGCATTTCGGGGGGAAGGTTTTACACTCTGTACTAGGATGGAGGGCCCCGGGGGGCCCATATGGTGTCTAGGTGTAACTCAGTTAGCTCATTTCAGAATATAAGGGACGAATAGGCAGGGCCATAATGACTGTTCTCTTGAGTCAACTACCCAGGCTAAGGTGGACCTGGACCTTGACTGCCCTCCCCCAGCGACCCTACCAGCGGCCCAGCCAACCTGCTACTACCACTGCAGCAAGCCACGAGTGAAGCTGACCGATGTCATGACGAGAGACATGGCCGTAAGCAAGGCGCGCAGAGAGTTGGCCAGCAACAGAACCAACACGGAGGCAAGAACTTTACTCTGAAAAGCGGTTACACTGGCTCCGGCACAAACGGCAGCTTCGAGTGTTATAACCGCAATAAAGAAGGACACTTTGCAAGAGATTGCCCGGAGGAAGTTCAACCAGAGGCGTGGCCACAGTGATGATCATGATTCCAAACGCAACCAGCGCAGAGGGTCCAGCTGACTGGCGGGGAGGAGCAGGAGGGCGACGGGTCCACCACAGCTGGAGTCAACCAACAGGGAAGTGACACACGTAGACATGCAGCAACACACACACACATGAGGGAAGCCATGGGCATTAGAAGCACGACACACACCACAACCAGGCACATACGTACTGTATATCTAGAAAATATTGATCCAAAAGGATGTTGCCTTTTCTATAATTGATTAATATTACAATTTGCAATGGTATTTAATTTGGGAAAATACAACTTGTCAATAACCTGACCCTAACCCTGACTCCAACCACTAACCCTAAAAAAGAGCAATGTTGATATAAATCATGTTAATGAGGTTAATATGTTAATGTTGAAGGATCCGTATGATACTGAGGGGATTGCTCATTTTGTACATGTACATGTTTTGTTGAATGTTAGAGTACAAGTAGAATACGTCTGTATTGCACATGAGCTGATATACAACCAAAGAGTATAATAAAATAACAACTATATAAAATTATAATGTTACTTGCATTGGAGGCAATGCTGTGTTGCTGTTGACAAAGTGTTTAAACCTTAAATGGTTCAAATTGACCGGAACCTTTTATGAAACTTAAATTAAAAACCTACTAACCCTATACGATTGCTTTGAATAGGACAGCGCCAATCAGAATGTTAAGTAAGGCTGTTTATTTCTAAAATATGTAAACAAAGGTGTGACATTTTACTTGGAAAAAAGAAAAGAAAAGTGGAGGCCAGGATAAACCAATACAATTATTTCACTGAGAACACCCTTTAACTAATCTGGATTCATGTTATCAGGTTCTATAGGAACTGTTTTAATAATGTTATGATAAAACTTTAAGGTTTGGTATTTTAAGATAAATTTCGCACAATTGGGAAAAGTTTTTTATAATTTAATTTCTTAATACTTGGTCAGTGCGTGCTAGCAGACATTTAGGAGGAAATCACTTAAGGTGCTCGTCTAACTGGGACAGGGTGAACCAAGCGGTCCCTGCTTATCAGTTGTCAAGTGAAGATTCCCGTTCCCCGTCCTTTCCTCCCCTTGTAGTGATCTCTAGCTTCTCCTTGGTGTCTGGCGAGAGGCAGGCTGACTGGTTTCTTGATGCACAAGATAAAGCTCCTCTTGTCTTTTCTTCAAGGGATAACTCACAAAATATGAGCACATGTTTTGTTTGTTTTGTATTATTTTTGGTTTGTTTTTGTTTTTGTCATTCTTAGATTCGACATCTCAGCAGAGAAACTGAGTTCAGACGGTCAAGCGGTAGCCATTGTGTCAGTTACATAGACAATTCTATCATCTCAAACTTGGAGGTAGTATCGACTCAACACATGTTGTAATGATGTCCCATTCATGGTTTATACGGGTGCGAGAAAAAGGAGGGGGTGTGAATGGCCCTAGACAGGAGGCTTTGCCTCCCAGCATGGTAGTTTCAGTATTATGATAAGTTGACACATGGGAAGGACCATGTGTCAAGAGGAGGGAGGATGACTGCCCAACACCAATATATTCAAAGGACATCTCAAATTACTCACAAATTTTTCTCACACACATTTTTGGAGTAATAATGATTACCATAAAGAAGGTCGAAGTGTAATGAATACCGTGTAAGGAACAACTTTTTTTCATCACAAACTGATTGTGGTTTTCTTGGACGCTTTGCTATTCCCTAGGCCACTGGCAGCTGTAAAAAGTGAAGTTCATGTGAGAAATCAAGATGATGTGTCTAAAGGAAATGATAGAGTAGACAGAGCTGCAAAAGCGGCAGCATTAAGACAGGAAATGCATAGTACTAACGTGCACACTCCACTGGAAGTACCTCCTCTCTCCCTACAGGAGGTCCAACAATAGGCGGATGCTAATGAAAAGAACCACTGGACAAAGGGTGGTTCTACCGAAAGGGAGGGGGTGTGGGTTGGACCATTCCAAATCCTCATTACTCATGCGGCAGTGAAGGTGGAGGGACGAGCCACGTGGGTTCACGAGTACCACAGCAAATGTTCACCATCACCAGCAGGAGACCACAGGCCTCTAAGCCAGGAGGAGAAGTAGCTCAATACACTGGATGATGAATGTGGCTCTAACTTTATACACGGTACACATACATATTGGAACTGTGCTAACCATTCTTATTGTAGGTCCTATCCTAGGGTGGGAGACAAAACCTCCCTAGAACAGACGACCTGACTTACGAGAGCACGTCGCCCTAACACACATAACATATACGTCCACACGTACGGCCGCCAATATGTGGTGGAGAAATGCTAATAATACGAGATCAACTGGTAAATCAAATTGTTATGTCTGTTCCATAATGCCAACGTCATCTCATGCACCCCCAATCATGTCTAGGAAGATGACTCACAGTGTGGCCGGGTGTCTAATGATGATGGGGACAGCATTACCGAGGAATGATTTTGCAAAGTTTGACCCGACGATATCGCTAAATAACATAGACTCTGACTGCACAAATGTAACCGTACATGTGGCCCCACAGGAGACGCATCCTAGTTCCCTCGTGACGGTAACAATAGATCCAGAGATGACCTTTGACATGTGTGTAGTAGCAGTTGGGTTCCAACCGCTTGAAGATATACACGTGGATAAATGTATGAAGATATTTTCCTTTTGCATAAAGGCACGACTAAATCAGCACAGATAGTACCAGCAGTTCTCAGTGTGCGTTAATGGTACCAGGCCCACGAGGAACCAGGGTCGTAGAGGGTCTGTGGTGGCTGTGTGGATCTAGGGTCTATCACAGCCTCCCAAACGACTGGTCTGGTCTTTGCGCACCAATATCAATTACACCCCAGACATACGGCATCATTACGGCAACCCCGGTATTAAAAGTTTGGCGAGAAAAGCGAGCGGTATATTTTTAAAAAGCATGATGGAATGTGGGGAACCGACGTCCCCAACGATTTCAAAATATAGACGACCGCACAACATTTTCGGTCTTGCACTATTTCCACAACTAGGCGTGGGTAAGCTTCTTCTTATGGCAGAGACAACTGACTATCGACTTCAATCGTTTGCAGCACACTAGCCTCCGTTGGGGCGATCAAGGAGGAACTAACTAGCTTACGGTTGGTTGTAATGCAAAATAGAATGGTCTTGGACCAGCTGACAGCGTCTTCAGGAGGGGTTTGTGTTGTTGTGGGTTCATCATGTTGCACATATATTCCAGACAACGATGCGGATGGCAAGGAGATAGACCAAGCAATGCAGAACCTGACAGCCCTTCGCGACGCCATGAGCGAGGACAATATCACCGCAGGCGATGACTGGCTACGGGGCATGCTTTCGTCTTGGAAACACTGGCTAGTAATGATATGTATCTGGGCAGGGGGACTCTTAGTGTTACTTTGCATATGTTCAATGTGTGGGATTCCCTGCATGCGGAATCTGGTAGATAAGGCCATAAACAAAAGGGAGGCACACGTCCTCATGAAGTGGAATGCTGATAGCGACGACTGAACTCCACCATTCGTGGACGTTAACTTGGCACATCTGAATGAATAGGGATCCTGAACCTTTCCCCTAATCTATGATCATTGAGGAGGGACGGTGGGGGGGAGTGCCCCCTAAGGTCCCAAGTCTCAAAACCGTGATTATGGAGGTGGGGTAAGAGGAGGCATTGCTATTCACCAAGATGAAGACCTCACCAGTGTGTACCAGACTGTATCCCCAACTGAATGTGTTGAATGTGTTGAATGTGATGAACTTTATTTTGTAACTAATGGCAAAACAGCTTTCAGTAATATCATGTTTTCTTGGTGCTCATGAAGATATATTAGTAGACCTAACGAGGCGTAAAACATTGGATGTTTTAAGTGACCTGACCAACTAAGGTGATATTTTACCTTTAGGGATGCGTGACAATGCAGATGTATTGAATTGTTATGAATAATTCAAATCATCAATGTGTGTTTTTTTCCATTTGTTTAAGATTGTTGTGATAATTATGATGATAATAATCAAAAGGGAGGAAATGTAATGGAAAAATCATATGTTGTCCCTTCTATCACTCTGTTTATTGACCTCAGGGTTCTAGTAGAGAATGCAAATGTAGTTCTCCCTATCACCCTTTTGTCCTATTGTCCTGAGGGGTCTGGTCCTTATCCTTATCCTTATCCTGTTTGACCAACTATAATGTTTATCTCACAGCGGGGGACATTGGCTATTGCAGTCAACAGCTGTTGAAGGGGGGTTGGCATACAACTATTGAGCTGGATCAAAGGCTTGGCCGCTCCTGGTTCAACACCTCTGGCTTCCTCTGCCTGCACAAGAGTTCCTCTGTTCCCGTGCTGGAGATGGGGGTGGTGGAGCCAGGTGGTCAAGACTTGCATCATTGGGGTGAAAGACAGTGTCTTAGGGGCAGTCCTAAGGAGGGATAAATACTGAGTGTTGCCAGCATTGCGGCGGACTTCCCTATCCTCACCTCATAGGATTCGGGGCTCCCGACAAAGCTTTGTCTGTCTGTTGTCTGTCTGTTGTCTGACTGTCTGTCAATTTGTCTGTTTGGCCACTTGTCTACTTGTATTTGTTCATTGTGTTCTGCTTGCTTGATAAATCTTCAAACTTAATTGAGTTCATGTGTGACAGTTCTTATTGATTGATAATTTGCCTTCTTATTCACGTAGATTTCCACCACAGTCTCCAGTCACGGTGACCATTCAACGTCGCCGTTGCTGTTGGTGTTGCCACTGGAGATGGTTGCTGAGAGGGAGGGGGTGGCAGATGCGAGGACCAGCCAGGGAATGGGGCGGGTGGTAGATGACCCTGCCCGTACGAGGACCAGGGAGGAAGAGATGGGGCGGGTGGTACATGACCCTGCCCGTACGAGGACCAGGGAGGAGGAGATGGGGCGGGTGGTAGAAGACCCTGCCCGTACGAGGACCAGGGAGGAGGAGATGGGGCGGGTGGTACATGACCCTGCCTGTACGAGGACCAGGGAGGAGGAGATGGGGCTGGTGGCAGATTACCCTGCCCGTACGAGAACCAGGGAGGAGGAGATGGGGCGGGTGGTAGATGACCCTGCCCGTACGAGGACCAGGGAGGACCGGCCTCTCTGCACTTCAGCTGCACTCTGCATCTGTTTGCTCAGCTGACCATGGAACCCTTTGGATTACATGGAACCAATGTTCCCTCTAAGCTGCGTGCTTGGGCAATCGCGCACTGCTCGCACATTCTCAGCGCACAAGAAAATCTATGCAGCGCATAAAATAAAATTCAACATAAACGTATTAATTAATATCTAATATTAGTCCTAATCTTATCTAATCAATTAAACCAATAATAATAATAATAATTTTGTTTTCTGTACTATTTTGCAACGTAACTCAGTGAGTGACAGGTGTCCAGCCAATGATACGATTCGGTTCACTTACGCTACGCAGCCAATCATAGCATTGACACTATTGCCCTGCCCATTCGCGCCGTGCAGGTTAGCTGGCTAACAACAGTGCGGCGGAGTTACGAGACGCAAATGCTAACCCCTTATCATGGCGAAACGAACGGGCAGCGACACATCCACTCACCAAGCCATTGTAAAAAAGAAATGTGGTTCTTTTAAGATGGAATGGCTGTCGGAGTATGTTCAAATAGAAGAACAAGCGGTGAAACTGGGTGAGATTTTTTCTTTTTCGAGTGAGAAGGGTCTACTCTGCAAAACATGCAGCGAAGCTAAAGTAGCAAATGAGTTTTCCGAGGGAAAAATGTGGACTGAATGGAAGTTGGACTACCTCAAGCGTCACATTCAGCAGAAAAGTCATTTGAAAGCTGTTGGAATTGTACGAAGACTCAAGATGGGACAGGGGATTGGTACATTATTGCAGGAAAACGCAAAAGACAGAGAGAAAAGGAACGAGCTGTCACACAAAACAAAATCTGACCCCAAGCAAGTTAAAGTTGTCATTGACAACATTTTACTAGCCATCAAAATGAATGCATCAATACTGTCAGTTCAACAAATCCACGATCACATGGCAAAGTATGTGAGTATACCAGAAAGCTGGCGAAGCAAAAACTATACATATTCTGACAGTGTTTTACTTGTTGGTGATTTTAACATTCATGTTAATAACCCGGCTGATCCTCTTGCAAAGGTTTTTCTTTCTATAACCGATGCCCTTGGCTTTAAACAGCTTGTCCAGCACCCTACCCACAGTGGTGGAAACACTCTGGATCTCGTCTTGTCACGTGGTGTTGATATCTCAGACCTGGCCATCTCACCTTACACCTCAGCTTTATCTGACCACTTCCTTCTTACTTTCAAGGTGATGGTATCTTGCCCCCGCGATGAGGGCCAGGCTACCTATAGCTGCCGTCGCATCACCCCTGCAACTACTGCATCCATGGCAGCTAAGTTATCCTTCTCACTCGCTCCTCTCTCTGACTTTAGTGGCTCTGTGGGTAGTCTTACTGAAGACTTTAACACGGCCTTATCTGCAGCCATCGACTCTGCTGCTCCTCTTATTGTTAAAAAGCGAACCACAAAGCGGCCAGCGCCTTGGTTCAATGAGGAGACTCGCACCCTCAAACAAAGCTGCAGAAGACTAGAACGCAAATGGCGTTCAACAAAACTTGAAGTCTTTCATCTTGCATGGCATGACAGCCTGCTCAGCTATAAAGCTGCATTAACTACTTCCAGGAACGCCTACTTTTCAAGTGTTATCAACTTAAACAAGAACAACCCTAAGTTTCTGTTTGACACAGTAAGAAGCCTGACGCAAAAACAACCTCAAACAGTTGGCTCCTCTCTCTCTGCTAGAAACTTCTCGGAATTCTTTGAGCACAAAATCGAGACTATTAGAAAAGACATTGATGCCTTCCCCACCCATCATCCTGAACATCATGTAAGAGGGGCACTATGTGTCCCTCCTGAAGAAACCCTCCTGCAGTTCAGCACAATCTCCTTGGATGAACTTGCTAAACTAACACAGGCCTCTAAACCCACTACCTGTATGCTGGACCCTCTCCCCACCAAGGTTCTTAAAGAACTTTTCCCGGTCGTTGGGCCTACTGTGCTCAACATCATGAACCTATCCCTGTCTACTGGAACAGTTCCATCTACCTTCAAGACTGCTGTGATAAAACCTCTACTGAAGAAGCCCGGCCTAGACCCAGAAGTACTTAGCAACTATCGGCCCATCTCTAACCTTCCTTTCCTTTCGAAAGTACTGGAAAGAATTGTAGCTGATCAAACCATCAATCATCTGATGGTGAACAATTTATTTGAACCCTTCCAGTCTGGGTTTAGAACCTTCTACTCCACTGAAACTGCTGTGACCCGAGTAGTTAATGATCTTCTCCTTACAATGGACAGCAACGCAAGCTCCTTGCTGGTGCTGCTCGACCTTAGTGCTGCTTTCGACACAATCGACCACAGCATTCTCCTTGATCGTCTCCAACACTATGTTGGCATTAAAGGTTCGGCTCTTCTCTGGTTTAGATCTTACCTCACAAATAGAAAGCAATTTGTTCTTTGTGATGATTCACAATCGAATCACTGTAACCTAAGCTTTGGTCTTCCCCAAGGGTCGGTCCTTGGTCCTCTGCTCTTTGCAATCTACATGCTCCCTCTTGGTGATATTATTCGCAGTTATGGAATAAGTTTTCACTGCTACGCTGACGACACCCAAATCTATATTCCTATCAAGTCAAACGACTCCTCCCAGATCCATAAAGTTGAATCCTGCCTGAGTGCAATTAAAAGATGGATGTCCCAAAACTACCTGCAGCTTAACACAGGAAAAACAGAGATGATAATCATCGGTCCGAAGCAACAACGACCACTATTTGAAGATGTCGCACTGCTGTTTGAGGGCTCTATTGTGGCCCAAAGCTCTTGTGTGAAGAATCTTGGTGTCCTGTTCGACCCGACGCTATCTTTCAGTCAACATGTAAAATATATAACCAGAACTGCATTTTTCCATCTTAGAAACATTGCTAGAATACGACCAATGCTGTCTGCCGCGGATGCAGAGACACTCATCCACGCGTTTATATCGTCTAGACTAGATTACTGTAATGCACTGTTTTCTGGGTTACCGAACTCTGCTACCAAAAGCCTCCAGCTTGTGCAGAACGCTGCTGCTAGACTTTTGACTAGGACCAGAAAGTTTGACCACATTACTCCAATTCTGTCCTCGCTCCACTGGCTTCCAGTTAATGCGAGGTCAGATTTTAAGGTGCTACTACTTACTTATAAAATCCTACACGGATTAGCACCCTCATACCTGAAGGACCTTATTGTTCCCTATTGTCCTTCTCGGCCCCTCCGGTCTTCAGGAGCCGGCCTTCTATCAATCCCAAAAGTCATAAAGAAATCAGCAGGGAATAGAGCGTTCTCCTACCGTGCGCCCTATTTGTGGAACAGTCTGCCACCTGTAATAAGGGAAGCAGACTCTGTTGAAATATTTAAATCTAAACTTAAAACCTACCTTTTTACATTGTCGTTTGGTGCCTAGGAGTGCCCCTCAGCTCTCATTACAGCTAAATCGACCCGTTAGTCAGCACTAACCTATCCCTGCTGCCGATAGGTACTAGACTAGATATTCTCTACATGTTCCATGTCCACCCTACCCCATCTAACCCGACCGCAGTCTGCTTCTGTTTTTCAGTGTGCTGCTGTGATCCCCACCTGAAGGATACCGGCCAGCACCACACAAATCATCTTCTCATTTTAATATTTGTATATTGTGTATATTATATGTATATTATTATTATTATCTTTGTACTTTGTACATTACTATAAGTCACTTATGGCACCCATTGCACTCCTGAACCATCCCTGGAAGGAGGGATCCCCTTCTACTCTGTGTTCCTTCTCAAGATTTCTTCCTACGTAATTAAGGGAGTTTTTTCTTGCCCTTAGGGGGGCTAGGGTTTGGGGGGTGTTGTAAACATGTGGCATGTGAAGCCCTTTGAGACTATAACTGTGATTAAGGGCTATACAAATAAAATTGACTTGACTTGACTTGACTATACCTTTGAATTTGTGAACTCAATCAATGAGATAGTGCAGAATGAGACTATGTGCAGTGTTAAAAATGCACCCTGGCATACCCTGATAGTAGATGAGAGCACAGACATATCAGTACACAAAATGCTAGTCCTATATATTAAATACAGGAAGGAAAATTATGTTAACTATAAAACTGTGTTTGGTGGCATCATCCAGCTGACAGCATGCACTGCTCGGGATATTGTGCAGGCAATAACTCAGTTTTACTCCAAACATGGACTGGACCTGCAGAGGTGATGCTGACCTCTGATGGTGCCACAGTAATGCTAGGAAAACACAACGGAGTCGCGGCTTTGTTAAAGCGCCAAATACCACACCTAACCGAACAACATTGTGTGGCCCATAGAGAGGACTTGGGCATTGATGATGCCTGGAAAAATGTACCTATGATGCGAGATGTGGAAACTCTTCTTAGAACTGTGTATTCCACTTTCTCTCGGTCCACTGTGAAGAGGGGCAAAATGGAGGACCTTGCAAAGATTCTTGATGAAGATACCGTGTCATTCAGGCCTCTGAACGAAGTGCGATGGCTGTCGCGGCACCAAGCTGTCAATGCTGTTCTGAGGAACTACACTGTGCTTGAAGAATACTGCAAGAGATAATCCAGTGATAACGGAGATCCAGTGGCAAAGTACTGCTAAAAAAAAGCTGAGTGAGTCAAAGTTCAAGGTTACTGTCACTGCTCTGGGAGATGTTTTGGGTGAGCTAGCACAACTCTGCCTCACTTTGCAAAGACGCAACCTGACTGTGATGGAAGGACATTGCTTTGCCAGAGCAAAGATTGAGAAGTTGCGGTCCACATACACTCCTACTCTGTTAGAGGGGGGGAGACGTATGACTGTTCTACTACCGTTGTACTGGACAGAGTAATAATCATTATAATAATCAAGTCTCCAAGACTTGTTGTTGTATCCAAGCAAGCTGTCATAACCCGCTCCTCTCCTAGTGATTCCTCTGTATGTCACTCCTATACCAACATATCCTACCACCTCCACCTCCCAGTAACAGCGGTCAGTCAGACCCTCTCTACACAACACCTGGCGCCAGTAGTAAAATCTCTCCGGGTGATCAGGAAACAACTTCTTCTCTCTAACCCTCGTCACCTTCCTGTTGTCCTCAGACAGAGAGAGGTCTCTGTGGGCTGTGTTTGGGTCCAGTGTGAGTTCACACTCATCTGATGGGAGAGAGAACCAAAGACATGATGAGTTTACACAGAAATACTCCTGATGAGGTCATCAAGATATGAGCCGTTTGGAGTCAGTTCAATAAACCCTTTAGAAATGGGTGGAGCCGTGAATAACCACTGAGGAAGAAAAAGTACTTGATTGGAAAGTACACACATAAGTACAATGATTAGATATATTATAATCAATTAATATATATATATTTTAGATAATGTTCTAAATATAAAATACACATATAAATATGATGAATATATATATATATAGTTATATATTCATATATGCATTTTTATAAAATAAAATATATATTTTACATCATGTTTCTGAATATATTAAAAGGAAAATGATTCATTGTGATGGTTATTAATATTGATATTATACATGATGTCCACCATCAAGTATCTTATCAATATATTAATATATAGATAAGATACATGATGTCCACCATCATGTTCATTCCCAGTAGGACGTCACCTCCTGCTGTGTGGATGGACTTTCAATCTGAGGAGTGAGTGTGTTTGTCACGGTTACGGTGGTTGACAGGGGGCGTTGCCAGGCCGCGTGCGCTAGAGGCGCACACACACGCACCTGCCAACCATTACCGTGGCTAATTGCTATTGATCTCACCTGGGGGCTATTTATACCGCGGCGTCAGTGAGAGACGTCGCTCGTTCGTACTATGTGTAACCGGTACGCCACCAGTCCCCAGGTGACATTCATCCCTGGTTCTGATCACCCTGCTACGGACTATCAGAGAGATAGCCCGCTCGTCTGCTGTTCCAGCCCCTCGTCGGTCCAGACGATCGACGCACCTCAACGCACCACCTCAACGCACCTTGACTTCCCGGTAACCCGACCCATCGCCTGTCCCAACTATCCCTACGTCTGCTACCTGTCGGCTCGACGCACCTCGACCTCCCGGTCCCAGTTCCCTCGTCTGTCCTGGAGATAACAATCGAGTGTGTTCTGCGCCGTAATAAAACCCCTGTTCTCCCTGTTCTGGTCTCCGCCTGCGTTCTGGGTCCAACCTAACCACACACCTTTTTGACAGTGTTGTTGTGATGACTCAAACTAAACAGACACTTACACGTCTTTAGAGTAGACCTCAGGTCAAGCAGCTCCGGGAACTTCGTTACAGCTGGTTCCAGGTCAAGCAGCTCCGGGAACTTCGTTACAGCTGGTTCCAGGTCAGGCAGCTCCGGGAACTTCGTTACAGCTGGTTCCAGGTCAGGCAGCTCCGGGAACTTCGTTACAGCTGGTTCCAGGTCAGGCAGCTTCTCCATCTCCTTGCACTTCTTTACAGCTGGTTCCAGGCACCGCGAAACAATCACCCTCACAACAAGAATTGCAACAATTCCAGCTACAATCAGGTAAGGCAGCTTCTTCGTCTCCAGGCAATTCTTTACAGCTGAAGCCATTCCTAGAAAACATGGTTGAATCAAGTTAAAATATGACTTTTTTAACATTTTTACGAGCGGAGAGAGAGAGAGAGAGAGAGAGAGAGAGAGAGAGAGAGAGAGAGAGAGTCAAGTTAAAAAACAATATTTAAAAAAACGTATTAAAGTGTTTAAACTGAGACAACGGTTTAAAGTGATTCTAATGTCCCTATAAGTGTATATATCTCTATCTATATGAGCGATGGAGTAGCGTAGGGCTTGATATAAATATATAATACACATCTAATACTACATGAACTTAACAATGGTCCACCATCAAAGTGTGTCCGTTGGAACAGGCTCCCTGGTGCAGAACTAACTCTTTGAAGCCCTTGGTCAACACTCACTACTCACCTTAGAACGCTGTCCACCGCTTAGTTGGACAAAGGCTGTGATGAGGGTTGTTTAACTCTGCGCTTTGTTGCCTAAGACACGAAAAGACACGTCATACTTATTTATCGAGTCACATGAACACACACACACACACACACACAGACTGAGCAACTGTAATAATACTTAGTATACTAATACTACTAATACTACTACTACTACTAACTATTACTACTACTACAACTACTACTACTACTACAATCCACTACAACTACTACTAACAACTATTACTACAAATACAACTACTACTACTACTAACGAATACTACTACTACTACTTATAATACTACAACTATTTATAATACTACTACTACTACAACTACTACTACTACCATTCACTACTTATACTACTACTACTACTACTACTAACACTACTAATATTAATACTACTACTCCTACTCCTACTCACAGCTACTACGACTACCACTACTATTCCACTACGACTACTACTACTCAACCACTACTACAAATACTTATTCTACTACTACAACTAATTACTACTTATAATACTAATACAACTAACTACTACTTATAATACAATCCACTACTACTACTACTACTACTACTACTATTACTACTACGACAACGACTATTACTACTACTACTACTACCACTACTGATACTACTAACAACTATTACTACTACTACTACTACTACTACTCAAATTCTACTACTACCACTACTACTACAAAAACAATCTTTTAAAAACGTATTAAAGTGTTTAGACAACAGTTTAAACAGGTTCTAATGTTCCTATATGTGTATATATCTCTATCTATATGAGTGATGGAGTAACCCTCTTATCGGAGATGGTGGACGAGTTTAGACGGTCCGTACCGGCCAAAGAGCAGCCTTGTGTTGAACAAAGAGAAGTTCCCTGTGACGTCTGTACCGGGACTCAGCTGAAGGCTGTCAAGTCCTGCCTAGTTTGTCAGAACTCCTTCTGCCACTCCCACCTGGAGCCACATCAGAGAGTCGCAGGCCTGAAGAAACATAAGCTGGTCGAGCCTCAGGACCTTCTGGAAATATAAAATATATCTAATAATGTATGTGAATAAACATATTTTATATAATAATATATATCACTATATAATAATGTTTATATTAATAAATAAAATATATAAATATTAATATATTATAATAAATCGATTACGTTATATTTATATATATATAATATATAATAATATATATATTCATCGTACATTAGGTCCTTGGAAACTAGGCAACCAATTCTTAGAAACACCTCTCCTATCAAAGTCACAATTGTAGTTATCCAAGGTTAATGTTGGCAACTGCTAGCGTTTAATGATGTCCTATCTATAAATCAAGAGAGTACTTTCCAATCAAGTACTTTTTCTTCCTCAGTGGTTATTCACGGCTCCACCCATTTCTAAAGGGTTTATTGAACTGACTCCAAACGGCTCATATCTTGATGACCTCATCAGGAGTATTTCTGTGTAGACTCATTATGTCTTTGGTTCTCTCTCCCATCAGATGAGTGTGAACTCACACTGGACCCAAACACAGCCAACAGAGAACTCTCTCTGTCTGAGGACAACAGGAAGGTGACGAGGGTTAGAGAGGAGGAGTCGTATCCTGATCACCTGGAGAGATTTGACTCCTATCACAAGGTGTTGTGTAGAGAGGGTCTGACTGACCGCTGTTACTGGGAGGTGGAGATGGAGAGGAAAGGAGGAGGATATGTTGATATAGGAGTGACATACAGAGGAATCACTAGAGATGGTGATGACAGCAGGCTTGGATTAAACAACAAGTCATGGAGTCTTCATTGTTCTGATGATGGTTACTCTGTCTGGTACAACGGTAATATAACAGCCATAGATCTCCCCCCCTCTAACAGAGTAGGAGTGTATGTGGACCGACCTGCTGGCTCTCTCTCCTTCTACAGAGTGTCCCCAGATGGAGGAGGGTCCTCAGACACACTGACACTCATCCACACCTTCCAGTCCACATTCACCCAGGAGGACCTCCTCCCTGGCTTTGGGATCTGGTTTGGGGGTTATGGTTCCTCAGTGTCTCTGTGTCGCTTGTAGCAACACGCATAGAGCACACACACACACACACACACACACACACACACACACACACACACACACACACACACACAGTATACAGACAAACACACACACGCAAATATAGAGAAGTACACACACACACATACATACATACACATTTTTATACACACTCACACATATAGAGAAATACACAAATGAACACAAAAACACACACATACACACACAAACATAGAAACGCACACACACACATATAGAAATAAACACACACACACACACACTTATAGAAATACACACATATATAGAAATAAAAACAGACATACACACACACACACATACAGACACCTCTCTATTTGTCATTCTATAGATCTATAGTACTTTGATATTCTGCGTATATTAACATTCTAAAAAGGGCTTGTTAATGAACAGCATGTTAATTTATTAAAGATATGTTCTCCTGTACCTGCTCCTTAATGACCTCTGACCCCTACCTGCTCCTCAATGACCTCTGACCCCTACCTGCTCCTCAATGACCTCTGACCCCTACATGCTCCTCAATGACCTCTGACCCCTACCTGCTCCTCAATGACCCCTGACCCCTACCTGCTCCTCAATGACCTCTAACCCCTACCTGCTGCTCAATGACCCCTAACCTCTAGCTGCTCCTTAATGACCTGTAATCCCCACCTGCTAATTTTTGACCTCTGACCTGTACCTGCTCCTTAATGACATCTGACCCCTACCTGCTCATTAATGAGCCCTAACCCCTATCTGCTCCTTAATGAGCCCTAACCCCTACCTGCTCCTCAATGACCCCTAACACTTACCTGCTCCTTAATGACCTCTGACCCCTACCTGCTCCTTAATGACCTCTGACCCCTACCTGCTCCTTAATGAACTGTAATCCCTACCTGCTCCTTAATGACCTCTGACCCCTACCTGCTCCTCAATGACCCTTGACCCCTACCTGCTCCTTAATGACCCCTTGCCCCTACCTGCTCCTTATTTATCTCTAACCCCTACCTGCTCCTTAATGACCTCTGACCCCTACCTGCTCCTCAATGACCCTTGACCCCTACCTGCTCCTTAATGACCCCTTGCCCCTACCTGCTCCTTATTGATCTCTAACCCCTACCTGCTCCTTAATGACCTCTGATCCCTACCTGCTCCTTAATGACCCCTAACCCCTACCTGCTCCTTAATGACCTCTGACCCCTACATTCTCCTAATGACCTCTTACCCCTACCTGCTCCTTAATGACCCCTAACCCTACCTGCTCCTTAATGACCTCTGACCCCTACATTCTCCTTCATTCAAGGTTCAAGATTTAAGATTTGTATTTGCCATATGCAACAAGTAGAATTTAATGCTTACTCCCCATTCCCTCCTGCAGTTTGAGTTTATACTACAATTTAACACAATATACTATACTATGTACTATACTTACACTGTACTATAACAATACTGACACAATTAAAATTACAATAAAAATGACAATAAAGTTACTGATAGAGTGTGAGTTGAATTGTACATAAAAAGCATTTAAAAATAATTTAAAAGTGCCAGTAGTGCAGCAGCATCATGAATTCAGTGCAGAACAGTGCAGTAACTGTAATGAGTCCAGCAAAGTATGACAGTGTAATGTTAATGACAATGTTATGATAGTGGCAGCACTCCTAGCAGTTCAGTAGGTCACTGCCTGTGGATCAAACTATCCTTGAACCTGGTAGTCGTTGTACGGATGCTGCAGAACCGACGACCGGACGGTAGGGGGAGAAGAGATGGAGCCCAGGCTGGTGTGGTGGAAATCTACGTGAATAAGAAGGCAAATTATCAATCAATAACAACTGTCACACATGAACTCAATTAAGTTTGAAGATTTGTCAAGCAAGCAGAACACAATGAACAAATACAAGTAGACAAGTAGACAAGTGGCCAAACAGACATATAGACAGACAGTCAGACAACAGACAGACAACAGACAGACAAAGCTTTGTCGGGAGCCCCGAATCCTATGAGGTGAGGATAGGGAAGTCCACCGTAATGCTGGCAACACTCAGTATTTATCCCTCCTTAGGACTGCCCCTAGGACACTGTCTTTCACTCCAATGATGCAAGTCTTGACCACCTGGCTCCACCACCCCCATCTCCAGCACGGGAACAGAGGAACTCTCGTGCAGGCAGAGGAAGCCAGAGGTGTTGAACCAGGAGTGGCCAAGCCTTTGATCCAGCTCAATAGTTGTATGCCAACTGTTGAAGCAGAAACCGACTTGTAGAATTTCTATATATGTTTGGTGTCATATTTATGTTAGGGGGGCACACCATCTAGGGGGCACACCACCTCTATTATAAGTAACCTTGCTGATCAGTGTAATGCATGCACCTGTTAAGGAGATACGTTTTCCTACCTGTTTCACTGTTTGGAACTGATAAATTGAGCAACTGATAACTGTTCTGATTTAACCATTTATTCACTATTATTCTTTTTTGGACAATAAAACCCTGCAAACTACACCAGTCGCAACTTGGACATTCTACTATATTTTCATCACAAACTTTGTTACCGAGTAGAGAACTAATCATGCGTGGTGCATCGTGACGCCTGTCAACACAATCGGGGAGCGACAAGCGGTCACTACAGATGGGTCAGAAAGATACAAGGCAAGATATGTAGCAAAAGGCTACAGCCAAAAACCAGGAACTGACTATGATGAGACATTCTCACCCACAGCTGACATGACGAGTATGAGAGTGGTTATGCAAAAGGCAGCGCAGGAGAACCTAGTCTTACACCAGATGGACGTTCAGACGGCCTATTTGCACGCACCAATTGATGGTGAAATCTATATAGAGCAGCCAGAGGGCTATGAGAAAAAGTCAGAAACAGGTGAAAAGCTAGTGTGTAAGTGGCAGAAGTCTCTCTATGGTTTAATACAGTCAGGGAGAAACTGGAATGCTTTGTTACATACATATCTGTGTGAAAATGGTTTTGTGCAGAACCCTGCAGACCACTGTGTGTATACTAGAGAAAAACACAAGGAAAAGGTCATCTTGCTAATATGGGTTGAGGATCTGATCATAGCAGCCAGTAGTGAGGATGTACTGAAAAGTGTAAAGAGGAGGCTCACTGAAAGGTTCCAAATGAAAGATTGGGGAAAGTTGAAGTATTTTCTGGGAATAGATTTTGAACAAGCAGAAGGTCAAGTCCAAATGTCACAGAAGAGATATGTGAGTCAAATATGTGAGAAGTTTGAAATGCAGGATTGCAGGTCTAGGGAAACTCCATGGGAGTCAAAACTCGAGTACACAGAAAATGCAGAAAAAATGACAGAAGCAAGAAAGTGCAGAGAAGCAGAGGGAAGGTGAATGGACTTGTCTACGTGCTCCACCAGATATCTAACCCTAACCCTGGAACACAATTAAACACGTGTTCAGATACCTTAAAGGTACAGCAGAAAAGGAGTTATGCTTCAAAAGAAATAAGACATAAAGACTAAGAGTCTAAGAGTGTACCGTGATGCTGCCTGGCCATCAGATGTAACAGACACACGCAGCACAACAGGATACAGCGCTAGTCTAAGGAAAGGAAGTGCTTTGATCTCATGGAAAACAAGGAAACAGCCAACAGTGGCGTTGGCTACTCGCCAGGCAGAATACATGTCTTTAGCAGCAGCTATACAGGAATGGATCTATTTGAAACAGCTACTCAGAGGTATAGACAGATACCAATATGGACAAACAAAGGTTTATGAAGACCACCAAGGTACTATAGCACTAGCCAGAAACCCAGTGAACAGGCAACGGTGCAAGCACATTGATATTAAGTAGCACTTCATAAGGGAAACTGTAAATAGTGGAAATGTAACTTTGGAATACTGTCCTACTGACCAAATGACTGCTGATGTAATGACAAAACCAGCCACCAAGTCTAAACTAAAGAAGTTTGCACAGGACATGTTTGGCACTTAGGTGAAACTTTATTTTTGTGTTTTGTTTTTTGTTTTTCATGCAATCCATTGAGCTAAGAGCGAGTGGGAGTGTTAAGTGTTGTCACTAGATTGCACCCTTACTCATTGTATTACGGTAGTAATATTGTGTATGTTCTATTAAAGTGTTTACGGTACGCTCATGACGTCACCACGCTGTACGTGAGCAGCGCACGCTTCGGTGCTCAGACTGCAGAATATACAGTCGCATGTTATGTTGCCTGAAGAAATATGCCGACAGGCTGAAGAGTTAACCACCGAGTGAAAGCTTTACTTGTTATCCACAATTACGCGGAAGATTGCGCATCCAAGCTTTACACCACTACTACTAAAAAAAACGATATTTTAAAAACGTATTAAAGTGTTTAGACAACAGTTTAAAGTGGTTGTAATGTTCCTATATGTGTATATATCCCCATCTATATTCTACTACTACCACTACTACTAAAAAAACCGATATTTTAAAAACGTATTAAAGTGTTTAGACAACAGTTTAAAGTGGTTGTAATGTTCCTATATGTGTATATATCCCCATCTATATGAGTGATGGAGTATCGTAGGGCTTGATATAAACATATAATACACATCTACGTTTAACCTGAAGTGACGTCATCGCGTGGCTCCGCCCCCCATGACGTCACAAAGCTTAGCGGAGCATAAAAGGCAAGACGCGACGTGGAGATAACAGTTCCTCTTTGAGACGCGACGAGGAGAGAACAGTTGAAAGGACACCAGCCTTTGTCCAACTAAGCGGTGGACAGCGTTCTAAGGTGAGTAGTGAGTGTTGACCAAGGGCTTCAAAGAGTTAGTTCTGCACCAGGGAGCCTGTTCCAACCGACACACTTTGATGGTGGACCATTGTTAAGTTCATGTACTATTAGATGTGTATTATATGTTTATATCAAGCCCTACGCTACTCCATCACTCATATAGATAGAGATATATACACATATAGGACATTACAACCACTTTAAACTGTTGTCTAAACACTTTTTTTTTTTTTTTTTTTGAGTAGTAGTAGTTGTAGTGGTAGTATCAGTAGTGTTAGTAGTAGTAGTAGTAGTAGTAGTAGTAGTAGTAGTTGTAATAGTAGTGGAGTATTAGTAGTAGTAGTGGTGGAATAGTAGTCATTGTAGTAGTAGTAGTAGTAGTAGCTGTGAGTAGGAGTAGAAGTATTAATATTAGTAGTGTTAGTAGTAGTATAAGTAGTGGATGGTAGTAGTAGTAGTAGTGGAGTAGTAGTAGTAATAGTAGTAGTTGTAAAATTAGTAGTAGTAGTAGTAGTAGTTTTGATAGTAGTAGTGGAATAGTAGTAGAATAAGTATTTGTAGTAGTAGTTGAGTAGTAGTAGTAGTAGTTGTTATAGTATTAGTTTTAGTAGTGGAATAGTAGTAGTATCAGTAGTGTTAGTAGTAGTAGCTGTAATTGTATTAGTAGTAGTACTACTCTCTCTCTCTCTCTCTCTCTCTCTCTCTCTCTCTCTCTCACTACACTTTAACACTTTAATACGTTTAAAAATAAGGTTGTTTTCTAACTTGATTCAACAATGTGTTCTAGGAATGGCCTCTGCTAAATCTTCCTGGTCTGAGGAGAACTTTTCCTGTTTCATCTGTCTGGATGTGTTCAAGAGTCCAGTTTCCACACCATGTGGACACAACTTCTGTAGAGCCTGTATCACCACGTTCTGGGAGGACAAGGTCCAGTTCAAATGTCCTCTTTGCAACGAGCTGTTCCACACAAGACCCGATCTACGGGTCAATACCCTCTTATCGGAGATGGTGGACGAGTTTAGACGGTCCGTACCGGTCAAAGAGCAGCCTTGTGTTGAACCAGGAGAAGAGGGGGACCAAAGGTCCCATTCTGTTGTACGTCTGAAGGAGGAATATGAGCTGAAGAAGGCCCAGCTGGGGAAGATAGACTCATGCATAGGCACCTTGAGGAGATCCCTGGATCAGCTGAAGGAGACACTGGACATGGAGATGAAGAAGCTGTCTGTCCTGAGGTCGACTCTAAAGAAGTGTAAGTGTCTGTTTAGTTTGAGTCATCACAACAACACACTAACTCCTCAGATTGAAAGTCCATCCACACAGCAGGAGGTGACGTCCTACTGGGAATGAACATGATGGTGGACATCATGTATCTTATCAATATATTAATATATTGATGAGATACATGATGGTTGGTGTAGGAGCCATATCAACCTTTAGTTGCCATAAATATTATTTCTCCTTTCTAATTTAATTTCTATTCAATATTATTAAGAGCTGGAATGTGATAATGTTTTGTGAGTGTTGTTCCCTCTATAGGTCATGGGGGCAAACTTATAAAGGTGTGCGGAACAACGGCCACAGGGGGGTTCCGGTGTCTTGCGCACACCATCATTGACCGTCAACAGCCGAGTCAAGCTAAACCAAGAACAATAGACCAAACAGTGGATATTATAGTTTTCTGTTGCTTTTCAATGTATTTAAAACAACTAAATAAAACCATCAGTTTATGTTACTCCGCTTCAGACCATGTTTACGCGTCCAATGAATCAAGACGCACCGGTATCCTCAAACGTGGTAAAACAATCGAAAGGACAACGAACAAACAATGCGTTTTTGCCACTACAATTAGTCAATGATGGCGCTCTTTGGACTGTAACAAGGAACGTCACTTAATGGAATTCATTTTTGGAACCTGGAGAAGTTGAGGAACTGAGCAGGCCGATGCAACAGGTGCATCGGAGTGCCGACGCGGTGAGAAACGCACCAAACAAAGACACAAAGAAACAAAGGAACGTTACTGCATCGGAGGTATGAGCGCTTTAAGTTGAATTAAATGGAATATCATTTAACTGGATTTTGGAGACGTTTATGTACGAGTTTTGAATTAATGGATCACTCACGGAGTATTTGGTTAAAACTCCGAAGTGTATTGTTTGAGAAGACGCCGATGATAGTGAAGTCGCGTATGCAGTCACGCAATTAATACAACGGGAATAAGAGTCGAAGAACATTTGTGTTGAAGGAGTAGAATGATTTTCTGTTGTATTAACTAATTAGCTGATTATTTTGAGGAGCGGAATGGCGGACTCCGATTTAGATATGATTTCAGGCCTTACTGAAAAGGATCTTAATGAAGCGCCAGCGAAGGTGCGCTCCTCTAGAGCTGGTAAAATGTCTCATCTTACCAGACGAATGAATATAATTAAATCGTTAATGGCTGATAATGAATATCTGGACGAAGTAAAAGGAAATATGGAAAAGTTTACTGCTATGCTTGACGAGTTCAAATCTCTCCACGTGTCTTACCAACAAATGTTAAATGAGGAAGAAAGAAAAGAAGATTTGGAAACCTGGTATGGACCAAGATATCATCAAATAAATGTTTTTATTGATAAAGTCACAAAGTGGATAGCTGCAATAGAAAGCCCTGATACTGTTAGTGGTGCACCTGAACTGGAAACAAGTGTCTTAATCTGGCCTAATGAGGAGGATAACATCTCAGTAGCTTCCTCTGTTCATAGTAGTGGGTCTGGTAGATCAGTCTCCTCCACATTATCTGCACGCATTTGTGCCGGAGCAGAAAGGGCTGCATTACTTGCCAAGGCTGCAGCTTTGCAGCAAAAGCATGCTTTGGAAGAGCAACAAGAGGAGCTAGATCACCAGAGAGAAATAATCAGGAAGAAAAGGGAAACTCTAGATATACAAGCTGAATTAACTGCAAGTGCAGCCAAAATACATTACTTTAGAAAAGCAGAAGCTGTTAATGGGAATACATCAGATGCAATGAATACGTACCTGGAAGACGTTACTGAAAGGATGTCTAGGTCATTTGTTGACACTATACCGGTGGATACACGACCTAAAGATGGAGTCCATGTACAAGTCCCTGTTTTGCACAATGCAGACAAAGTGCGAAATTCTGCCCAACCCAGGAGCGCTACTCAACCAAAGTTTGAGCAGAGCATCCCACTGAACCCTTCTACACAGGGCTCTTCACATGTACCAGACAAAGGTCAAGAATCTAACAGTCTTGTAAAAATCCTTGAGAACCAAAACCAGTTGACAAGCCTCCTGGTAAAACAACAAAGGTTGCATTCTTTACCCAAAGGAAATATTACAGTTTTTGATGGAAATATCTTGCAATACAAGTCATTCATCCATTCATTTGAACATATAATTGAAAATAAAACGGACAATAACCAAGATCGATTGCAATTCTTAATCCAATACACAAAAGGGCAAGCTCAGGAGCTCGTCAAAAGTTGCCAGCACATGGACCCCAACAGAGGCTATGGAAAGGCAAGGCAGTTGCTCAAAGAACATTTTGGCAATGAGTATAAGATCTCTTGTGCTTACATAGAGAAGGCCCTCTCCTGGCCAACCATAAGATCGGAGGACTGCAGAGCATTACAGGACTTTGCATTGTACCTTAGAGGTTGCTGCAATGCCATGGAGCAACTTGAATATATGGAAGAGCTGGACACAAGTTCCAACATGAGGAACATTGTTCTAAAGTTACCATATAAGCTAAGGGAAAACTGGCGCACAAAGGCCTGTGAGATGCAGGAACAGCGCAGCACCAGAATAAGAATGGCTGATCTGGTGTGCTTTATTGAGAGACAAACAAGCATTATATCAGACCCAGTGTTTGGTGACATTCAGGACTCCTCAAGCACTTATAAAGTGAAACCCAAAGCTCCATTAAAGAGCCATGTGAAAGGCAGTTTTGCTACAAATGTAGATGTAAAATTATCAGAGCAAAGACCTAGAAACACAAACAATTCATGTATTTTCTGTAATGGGAGTCATGTATTGGAATCATGCTCTCAATTTGATACCAAGGAACACAGGGAAAAGATAATGTTCCTGAAACAAAATGGAATTTGCTTTGGATGCCTGGCAAAGGCTGGACATGTGAGCAAGGATTGCGCAAAGCGTCTAAATTGTTCTACATGCAATAAGCAGCACCCCAGTGTTTTACACATCAGAGCTAACGAAGCAACAGCACATACAATAGAAACGCCAGTGAGTAGTATGCAAGTATCACTCGATGCTGGTGGGCATTCTGGGGCCGGTAATGCACAGAGATACCCAAAATGCATGTTGTCTATTGTGCCAGTACAGGTTAAAAGCTCAAAAGGTAGCAAGATCATTAACACATATGCCTTTTTAGACCCTGGCAGCTCTGCTACTTTTTGCACAGAAAATCTTATGAACAAGCTTAACATGACAGGAAAAAGGACTAACATTCTGCTGAGAACTATAAATCAAGAAAAATCTGTGAATACTTACATGGTCAATGGATTGGAGGTTAGTGAATTGAACGAAAACAATTTCATTACACTTCCAAAGGTGTACACCCAAAAAAGTATGCCTGTGGACACCAACAGTATTCTTAAGGAGGAAGAACTGTCTAGATGGCCTTACCTGCATGAGGTTCACATCCCAACACTCAAAGCTGATGTGGAGCTTTTGATTGGAAACAATGCTCCTAAAGCTATTGAACCATGGAAAGTAATTAACAGTCGTGGAAATGGGCCATATGCAGTGAAAACCCTATTGGGGTGGGTTATCAATGGTCCTCTGGAAAGCAGTGGAAGTACAGACAGTCACGTTACTGTAAATAGAATATCCATTGCGAAGCTGGAAGATTTGCTAGTACAGCAGTACAACCACGATTTCAATGAGAAATTGGATGACAAACTAGAGATGTCAGTGGAAGATAAAAGGTTTATCAAAACATCAGAGCAGTCAATCAAGCTGCAAGATGGACATTACAGCCTGGACTTACCTTTCAAGAGTGAAATCCCAGTTATGCCCAACAACTATCAGGTTGCAGAACAGCGTCTAATAGGCCTGAAAAATAAGTTCAAAAGAAATGAAGTTTACAGAAGTGAGTATACAGAATTCCTGGAAGAGGTGATAAACCAAGGACATGCAGAGGTTGTACCTCAAGATGAAATAAAAGGAACACATGGAAAGGTATGGTACATTCCACACCATGGTGTTTTTCATCCAAAGAAAGGTACCATTAGGGTGGTTTTTGATTGTGGCGCAACTTTCCATGGAACATCCTTGAATGCTGAACTCCTACAAGGCCCAGATCTGACAAGCACTCTTTTTGGTGTCCTCACTAGATTCAGACAAAAGCTTGTAGCCTTGATGGCAGACATAAAATCAATGTTTCATCAAGTCAGAGTTTCAAAGTCTAACGTTGACTTCCTACGCTTTTTGTGGTGGCCTAAAGGTGACGTATCCATGCTTCCTGTTGAGCATCGCATGGCCGTGCATCTGTTTGGAGCAGTGTCATCTCCAAGCTGTGCAAATTTTGCACTGAGACAAACTGCTAAAGACAATAGGAACTGTTTTAGTCCAGAGGTGCTGAGTACTGTTGAAAACAACTTTTATGTTGATGACTGCTTAAAATCTCTTGAAACTGAACAGGAAGCAGTGGACCTTGTAAAAGATCTTTCATGTCTTTGCCACAAGGGAGGATTCCACCTAACCAAATGGGTGAGTAACAGTCGTGCTGTGCTTTCACATATCCCAAAGAAAGATAGAGCCACTGAGATGAAGGAGCTGGATTTGGACAGGGATCAACTACCCACAGAGAGAGCTCTAGGACTGTTATGGTGTGTAGAAAGTGACATGTTCAAATTTAACATTTCTGTCAAAGATAAACCCCACACCAGAAGAAACCTTCTGTCAATAGTTAGTTCCATTTATGACCCTCTTGGTTTCTTGTCTCCTCTAACTCTACCTGCTAAGTTGCTCCTCCAGGATCTTTGCAGAAGCAAATGTAGCTGGGACGGTGAAGTACCACAGGCTGCATCAGAAAAGTGGAGAACATGGGTGTCCGGTCTTGACAAACTGGAGCACTTTAGAGTTGCACGCTGTGTGAAGCCAAATGGAGTTGGAACACCCACACAGGCTGAACTGCATCACTTCTCAGATGCGTGAACATGCATACGGTACAGTAAGCTATCTCCCACTGACAGCAGGGAAACCTACTGTGCATTTAGCTTTTATGCTTGGCAAAGCCAGAGTGGCACCGTTAAAGCATATTACGATACCACGCATGGAACTTGTGGCAGCTGTGTTGGCGGTCAGAGTTGATCAAATGCTAAGAAAAGAATTGGAGATAAAGCTCAACACTTCAACGTTCTGGACAGACAGCCAGTCTGTGTTAAAATACATTGCAAATGAGAATGCAAGATTCCGCACATTCGTGGCACACAGGATCTCTGTTATAAGAGAGAATACAGATGTGGCACAATGGAAATATATTGGAACAAAGCAGAATCCAGCTGATAAAGCATCCAGAGGAATGAATGCAGGCACCTTTGTGATGTGTAATGAGTGGATCCATGGACCAGAGTTCTTATGGAAGTTAGAGGAGGAATGGCCAGAGAAACTTATTGAACCCTTGTCACTGTCCCAGGATGATCTAGAGGTCAAAAAGAGCACAGTAGTATACACTACTATTGTCAAAACAAAGGAAAATCCCACATGCCAATTGCTTAATTACTTTTCGAGTTGGGACAAGTTAAAGAGGGCTGTCGCGTGGTACTTGAGATTTAAAGACATTCTGCTAGCACTTAGTGCAAAGAGAAGAGAGAGCCAATCTAATTTCAACGCACAGACAAGGAGCCATGGCAAGATGCTAGATGGCCAGATGAAGGCATTCAAAACAAAACTTGGTGGACAAGGCATTTCATTGGATGACCTGTTGAGGGCTGAGAAAGCAATCATTGTTGTTTATCAACACCAAAAATATCCAGAGGAAATGACAAAGCTTGGAAATACCACATCTGCTTGTAAAGGTTGGACTGAAAGGAGCAGCAGGTACAGGTTGGACCCTGGAGGACGGAGGACTGAAAGGAGCAGCAGGTACAGGTTGGACCCTGGAGGACGGAGGACTGAAAGGAGCAGCAGGTACAGGTTGGACCCTGGAGGACGGAGGACTGAAAGGAGCAGCAGGTACAGGTTGGACCCTGGAGGACGGAGGACTGAAAGGAGCAGCAGGTACAGGTTGGACCCTGGAGGACGGAGGACTGAAAGGAGCAGCAGGTACAGGTTGGACCCTGGAGGACGGAGGACTGAAAGGAGCAGCAGGTACAGGTTGGACCCTGGAGGACGGAGGACTGAGAGGAGCAGCATGTACAGGTTGGACCCTGGAGGACGGAGGACTGAAAGGAGCAGCAGGTACAGGTTGGACCCTGGAGGACGGAGGACTGAGAGGAGGAGGAAGGCTGAGCAAAGCAGCAATGCCTGAGGAGGCCAAGCGTCCAGTGATATCACCAAAAGACTGTCATATCTCCACACTCATTCTTCACCATATACATGAACAGCTTGGACATGCCGGAAGAAATCATGTACTCTCTCAGCTCAGGAAAAGGTTTTGGATCATTAATGCCAACTCTGCCACTCGCAAAGTTATATCTAGATGTGTAGTGTGCAGGCGTGTTAGAGGTAAGATAGGAGAACAAAAGATGGCAGACCTACCAAAAGAGAGACTTGTAGCTGATCTCCCACCTTTCAGCAATGTAGGGGTAGACAATTTTGGACCGTTTGAGACCAAAAGAGGAAGAAGCCTAGTCAAACGGTATGGTGTCGTATTTACTTGCATGTCAAGTAGAGCACTGCATCTTGAGATAGCTCACTCATTAGATACAGACTCATGCATTAATGCTCTAAGACGGTTTGTATGTAGGAGAGGTCATGTCATGCATATTCGCTCTGATAATGGTACCAACCTGGTAGGAGCTAAAAGAGAACTGCAAGCTGCAATTTCAGATTGGAATAAGGAGAAGATCCAAAAGTCAATGCTTCAGAAAGGCATCCAATGGAGTTTTAATCCGCCAGCAGCCTCACATCATGGTGGGGTGTGGGAAAGATTAATTCGTATGGTGAGACAAGTTCTCCACTCCATTGTGCATGAACAAACACTGGATGATGAAGGTTTGCAAACACTGTTCTGCGAAGTGGAGGCCATTCTAAACAGCCGCCCCATCAGCACAGTATCTGAAGATGAATATGACCTTGAGGCACTAACACCTAACCACATTCTTCTTCGTAAATGTCATCCTTCATTTCCTCCTGGATTGTTCAAAAAGTCAGATATGTACATCAGACGTCGCTGGAAACAAGTTCAGTATCTTTCTGATCTGTTTTGGAAGAGATGGACAAAAGAATACTTACCCCTGTTACAGGAAAGACAGAAGTGGACAACAGTCCAAAGAGGATTCCAGAAAGGGGATGTTGTGATGGTTGTGGACAGTACAGCCCCACGTGGGGCCTGGAATTTAGGAAGAATTGAAGATGTCCTACCTGATTCCAAAGGTTTGGTGAGGATAGTGAAAATCAAGACAAAGACTGGCATATTTGAAAGACCAGTAACTAAGCTCTGCCTGCTTCTAGAAGGTGATGAAAAGATGAACTGAGTGAAGCCGCCACTTGGTTGGAGTAAGAGATGAGTATCACCTATATACATGTTGTAATTCATCTAAGCTTAAGTAGAGTAATATAGGCTCCTTTATAACATTTACATATAATAATTGTTGTACATGCACACAATTAGGGGCCGGTGTGTAGGAGCCATATCAACCTTTAGTTGCCATAAATATTATTTCTCCTTTCTAATTTAATTTCTATTCAATATTATTAAGAGCTGGAATGTGATAATGTTTTGTGAGTGTTGTTCCCTCTATAGGTCATGGGGGCAAACTTATAAAGGTGTGCGGAACAACGGCCACAGGGGGGTTCCGGTGTCTTGCGCACACCATCATTGACCGTCAACAGCCGAGTCAAGCTAAACCAAGAACAATAGACCAAACCGTGGATATTATACTTTTCTGTTGCTTTTCAATGTATTTAAAAAACTAAATAAAACCATCAGTTTATGTTACTCCGCTTCAGACCATGTTTACGCGTCCAATGAATCAAGACGCACCGGTATCCTCAAACGTGGTAAAACAATCGAAAGGACAACGAACAAACAATGCGTTTTTGCCACTACAAGAGCGTTGAGGACCTGCTCACTGTGGGCTAGCTCTCTGTATTTGTCTTCTATGCTGCGCGTTACTGCGTCTTTGATCTCCTGAATCTTTCCTTGTCTCTCCTGGATCATCTGCTGATCTTCAGACTCTATCTTCCCCAGCTGGGCCTTCTTCAACTCATATTCCTCCTTCAGAGGTACAACAGGATGGGACCTGTGGTCCCCCTCTGTACAGAACTGACACACACACACCTGTTCAGTCTGGCAGAAGAGCTCCAGAAGTTGATAATTGTGTTTCTTACACATCCGCTCTTCCAGACGGTCCTGAGGCTCCACCAGCTTATGTTTCTTCAGGCCTGCGACTCTCTGATGTGGCTCCAGGTGGGAGTGGCAGAAGGACATAAGACACACTAGGCAGAACTTGACAGCCTTCAGCTTGGTCCCGGTACAGACGTCACAGGGAACTTCTCTTGGTTCAACACAAGGCTGCTCTTTGGCCGGTACGGACGGTCTAAACTCGTCCACCATCTCTGATATGAAGGAATTGACCCGTAGATCAGGTCTTGTGTGGAACAGCTCGTTGCAAAGAGGACATTTGAACTGGACCTTGTCCTCCCAGAACGTGGTGATACAGGCTCTACAGAAGTTGTGTCCACATGGTGTGGAAACTGGACTCTTGAACACATCCAGACAGACGGAACAGGAAAAGTTCTCCTCAGACCAGGAAGTGTTAGCAGAGGCCATTCCTAGAAATGAGAGCGGAGTGAGAGCGGAGAGAGAGAGGGAGAGAGAGAGAGAGAGAGAGAGAGAGAGAGAGAGAGAGGAGAGATAGTGAGGGAAGTCAAGTTAAAAAAAGATATTTTAAAAACGTATTAAAGTGTTTAGACAACAGTTTAAAGTGGTTGTAATGTTCCTATATGTGTATATATCTCTATCTATATGAGTGATGGAGTAGCGTAGGGCTTGATATAAACATATAATACACATCTAATAGTACATGAACTTAACAATGGTCCACCATCAAAGTGTGGACCATTTTTTGAGATTTTTTTTCATGTATCTGCCGGTCCGTGGCACAAAAAAGGGTGGGAACCCCTGTATTATAGAACAGTTTCATCCATCATGCATTCCTGGGGTTCTCGTTCTCCACGGTCAGTTGAACAAACTCGCCATGCTGCGCTGGGTGATGGGTTTTCAGGTGTCTTATTCAATTTGTGTTGAAATGTTTTACCTTGCTTCCTCCACGAGATATTTTCTCTTTGCACACATTACAGATGGCAAATGTTACATCTGTATCACACACTTTGAAGAAACTCCACACTGCAGACACCGCTGACATGTTGAGGCAGGGCGAGTATCGCTCTGTTTAGAAAAGAGGCGGGCCCCACGTGTTTTACTCGCTGGTAAAGAGATGAGCTCACGTGTTTCTCACGTGCAGGATCGGCTATGAAATCGGCAACATTAAAGCAAGATCGGCATTCTCCGATTGCGTATTTTTCTTCAAAATCGGCCGATAATGATCGCAAGCCGATCGATCGTCCCACCTCTAATATATACATATATATAGATATCTATAGATATATAGATATCTATAGATACATATATAGATATAGATATATGTATATCTATATCTAT
>JANIIK010001922.1:0-5000 GCA_027704905.1 Muraenolepis orangiensis
TTTTCCGTTGCTATAGTTTCACCTTGTTCTGTTGCTTGTGGTTTCCTGTGTGTGTGTGTGTGTGTGTGTGTGTGCGCGTGTGCCTGTGTGTGTCTGTGTGTGTGTGTGTGTGTGTGTGTGTGCTTACATCCAAACCAAGCCAATACAGGAACCCATTCTCACGTATAAACATATAAACACACACACACAGAGACACACGCAGGCACAGGCACACACACACACACACACACACATGCAGGCACACACACACACACACACACACACACACACCACACACACACACACACAGACGTGCAGGCACACACACACACACACACACACATAGACACACGCAGGCACAGGCACACACGCGCACACCCACACACACACACACACACACACACACACACACACACACACACACACACACACACACACACACACACACACACACACACACACGCACACACACACAGGGCGGCAGTATACCTCAGGAGGTAGAGCGGTCGCCTCACCACCGGCAGGTTGCTGGTTCGATCCCCGCCGCCTCCTCCTATCAAAAGCTGTGGAGGTGTCCTTGAGCAAGTCCCCCTAACCCTAACTGCTCCTGACCTGCTGGCTGTCTCCTTGATGGCTGACTCCTCCGTTGGTGAGTGGATGAGTGGATGAATGGTGAATGTGAGGACTTGTAAAGAGCTTTGAGTAACCATTGGTTAGAAAAGAGCTCTATAAATGTCCATTTACCACTCACACACACAGGGAGAACTGGAACAAATGTGCCATTGGCAACAGTTGTGTGTAACAGTCGGTTGATGTGACAGACAGACAGATAACCAGACAGACAGTACTGTATATATATATATATATATCTATAGAACCTATATAAATGGTATATATTAGTCTTGCACAGACACACACACACAAAATAGAGAGAGAGACAAAGCTTTAAAAGGAGAGCTCTGTCCTTCTCCGGGGGGTCAGAGGTCATTAGGAGCAGGTAAAGGTCATTAAGGAGCAGGTAGGGGTCAGAGGTCCTTAGGAGCAGGTAAAGGTCATTAAGGAGCAGGTAGGGGTCAGAGGTCATTAAGGAGCAGGTAGGGGTCAGAGGTCATTAAGGAACATACAGCATTACATTACAGTCATTTAGCAGACGCTTTCATCCAAAGTGACTTACTTATGAATATTATAGATATTAACATCATACACATTGATATTATATATGAATATTATAGATATTAACATCATACACATTGATATTATATATGAATATTATAGATATTAACATCATACACATTGATATTATATATGAATATTATAGATATTAACATCATACACATTGATGTTATATATATGAATATTATAGATATTAACATCATACACATTGATATTAATATGAATATTAGAGATATTAACAACTTACACATTGATATTATGTATAAATATTATAGATATTAACATCATACACATTGATATTAATATGAATATTAGAGATATTAACAACTTACACATTGATATTATGTATAAATATTATAGATATTAACATCATACACATTGAGATTATATATATGATAATTATAGATATTAACATCAACGATGCCATGATCTTAGGGCAGGAATACGGTGAACATAGTTTAACGTGACGGAGGAATAAGTGCACACACACACACCGTCGGCTTTGCTTCAACCGGAAGAACCCGGATGTTTTATTGCGCACGCCCCTTTTATCACGGGAATACAGGAAGTGATTAGTATAAGAGTATTAAATAAACAAAATCATAATTCAACACCCCCACTTACTCTTATACTGCACAATTTCTCAACATGAATTCAAATGTGAACACCTCGTACACTTGCACGGTAACAGTGTTTTAAACTTCTGGGGTTATTTACATTCCAAACTAATACTTTACAAATTTCTCACTTTTGACCTTTATTGCAGGCTTAGTGAAAATATCAGCAACCATATCAGCTGTAGGGCAATACTCAATGGTTATCATATTATCACTCAGTACAGTTCCAACTAAATGATACTTGATATCCACATGTTTACATCGTTGACGACATACTGGGTTCTGGGATAGAGCAATTGCACCCTGGTTATCTTCAAAGATGTTCACAGGAGTATATTGACCCTCACTGTCCATGCTCTCTATTAGCTGCACAAGATACCAACTCTCTTGTGCTGTGGCAGCCAGTGCCATGTACTCTGCCTCACATGTCCACAAAGCTACTGTTTGCTGTTTCTTTGATCTCCAAGAAATAACAGGCCCATCGCTAGTGAGACTAAAACAGTACCCTGTTATACTCCGTCTGTCATTTTGATCTGTTGCCCAATCCGCATCACAGTATGCAACAAGTTTCAGTTTTTCATCTTGTTGTTTAAAACATAGCTCCTGATTAATTGTGCCCTTTAAGTACCTCAATACATGTTTAGCAGTTAACCAGTGTTGTTCTTTTGGCTCTGAAAAATACTGTGACAGTTTATTGACTATCCAACTTAGGTCAGGCCGTGTAGATGTCATTAAATATATTAAGCTGCCTACCACTCCACGATATTGTGTTGCATCAACAGCTTCACCATCATCATCAAAGTCTTGTTTCTGTTCACATGGGGTGGACCTTGGCTTACAGTCATTCATACCAAACTTTTCCAGTATTTTTGTTATGAATTTCTTTTGACTCATCCTTATTTCTCCTTTTTCCTGAGTAAAGTCAATGCCTAGGAAATGTTTAAGTTTCCCAAGATCCTTCATTTTGAATTTTGTGCTCAACATTTCTTTCACAGTATTAATTGTGTGAATATCGTTAGCTGCGATGACTAAGTCATCCACCCAAATAATCAAAATGATCCTCATGTTCTATTCCTTTACTGTAGACACAGTGATCAGCTGGGTTTTGTGCAAAACCGTTCTCACAGAGATGATCATGCAACATTTTCTTCCAGTTTCTTCCAGATAGTTTTAACCCATACAGTGATTTATTCAGCTTGCAGACTAGCTTTTCATCTGTGTCTGACTTGACCTCAAAACCTTCAGGTTGCTGTACATACAGCTCACAATCAATTGGAGCATGTAAATATGCAGTTTTAACATCCATTTGATGTAGGTGTAAGTCATGTTGAGCTGCCAGTTGCATCAAGCTTCTTACTGATGTCATGTTTGCAGTCGGGGAAAATGTCTCCTTATAGTCGATTCCTGCCACTTGACTATATCCCTTTGCAACATATCTGGCTTTATATATCTCAGTCTTTTCTGTGTTTTCTTTGATTGTATAGACCCATCTACCCCCCACTGCATGTTTGCCCTCTGGTAGTGTGGTCAATGTGAATGTGTCATTTTAAGAGAGCCTTAAGAGAATTAATTTCCTCCTGCATAGCGTCAGTCCAGAGTTTTGACTCTGCTGAATTCATGGCCTCTTTAAAGGTGTTTGGTACATTACACATTACTCTGTAGCAGTAGTCAATATTTACATACTTCTGGTCGTCACACTGTACTTTACATTCGTAGTCCCCTAAATACTGAGGTCTCTTCCTTTCTCTTTGGGGATAGCATCTATTTTGACCTTCTGCTCCCTTTCCTGTCTGAGTGTTAGTGTCCTCTGTCTCAGTTCGAGCCTCCTGTGTCTCTTCTGGACACGGGTCAGTCCCCTGGGTTTCTGGCTTGATGGATGCAAACCTTTTCTCATAAAAATCGTCATCACTTGCCTCAAAATCAGTCTGTGTATGTCGCTCGACTACACTTTTTGTGACAAACTTCACTTGCCTGTGTTTTCGAACACTACCTATGTCTGGGTTGTAGACCAGGTATGCTGGGCTGTTTTTATCATACCCTACAAAGATACCCTTCCCTGTGTGTGTGTGTGTGTGTGTGTGTGTGTGTGTGAGTGTGTGTTCTTAAATAAACAATAAATATGCATGGCACGTGTGCGGTTCCCGACCGCACGTGGAAGAATCAAGCACGCAGACAGACAGACAGACAGATAGATAGATAGATAACAGATCTCTCTCTCTCCTCATCACCTTTTTCTTTCACCTCTATCTCTCTCTCCCTCTCCCTCTCTCTCTCTCTCTCTCTCTCTCTCTCTCTCTCTCTCTCTCTCTCTCTCTCTCTCTCTCTCTCTCTCTCTCTCTCTCTCTCTCTCTCTCTCTCTCTCTCTTTCCTCCATCATCTCTTTCTCTTCCTCTCCCCAGCTCTCTCCTCCATCACCTGTTTATTTCACCTCTCTCTCTCTCTCTCCCCCTCTAGCCTCTCTCCCAACCCCCCACCCCCTCCTATCTCTCCCTCCTCTGTATAAAATAACTAACGCAATTTGTATGATTTCATTTCATTAAATCCCAGAATAAAATAACTCTGAGAATGCGCTAACAAGGTGAAAAAATAACAAAAAAGAGGGAGAGACTCCAGTTTTATGGGTCATTACATTCTCCAACCCCGCGTGTTTTATTTGACCCAGAAGCCTCCAAAGAAGATTTTTCCTCGTTTCCGGTAAAGTGGGTCCATTAGTCAACATAAAGAGACCCCCTCAGCCCTCCCCCCCCTCCCCCCCCTCCCCCTCAGCCCTCCCCCCCCTCCCCCTCCCCCTCAGCCCTCCCCCCTCCCCCTCAGCCCTCCCCCCTCCCCCCCTCCCCCTCAGCCCTCCCCCCTCCCCCTCAGCCCCCCTCCCCTCCCCCTCAGCCCTCCCCCCTCCCCCTCAGCCCTCCCCCCTCAGCCCTCCCTCCTCTTAGACCTCCTCCCCCCTCCCCTCCCCTCCCCCTGAGGGAGGGCTGAGGGGGAGGGGGCTGAGGGGGAGGGGAGGGAGGGCTGAGGGGAGGGGAGGGGGGCTGAGGGGGAGGGGAGGGAGGGCTGAGGGGGAGGGGGAGGGCTGAGGGGAGGGGAGGGAGGGCTGAGGGGGAGGGGGGCTGAGGGGGAGGGGAGGGAGGGCTGAGGGGGAGGGCCAGGGCCACTTTCGGCCAGGTCGAAAGTGATGTGGTCGGATGTGTCTGTGGACGCATTGGGCGCATGGACAGGAATGTTGGCCCCCCC
>JANIIK010001922.1:12500-20000 GCA_027704905.1 Muraenolepis orangiensis
GGCGGCTGTAACTCATGTTGTGTACAAAGTGATGATCCAGCAGATCATGAGTGTGAATGTTTCAACTGCTCTCTCTTTGTTCCCCCCAGGGTGGAGCACGGTGGAGGATGGAGGCTGAAACCAGCTCTAAAGAAGTGTGAGTGTCTGTTTAGTTTGAGTCATCACAACACACACTCACTCTTTAGATGGAAGGTCCATCCACACAGCAGGAGGTGACGTCCTGCTGGGAATGAACATGATGGATCTTATCAATATTAATATTCATTAGATACATCATGTATCTAATGAATATTCATATTCATTAGATACATGATGTATCTTGTACCTTCATAATAGTAATATTGATAAGATACATCATACATACATAAGATACATTAATATTCATTCACCATTAATATTGTTAACCATCACAATGAATCCTCCTTTTATAAAGTACAACAGGTATTATTACTGATACATGGTTATTTATTAATGAATTATTATTGATTATTAGTAGTGTTGTTATTATTATTAGACCATAACAATCCTCACATTATTAAAGGGTAAGTAATCAACCGTTTTAGCAGACTGTCTGCCTACCAGTTTCCAAAGAGTCGTAAAGGTTTTATAAAAAATGTACAGTTTGGGTTCCAAAGCAGCAGGTTTAAGGGGCGTGGCCAAACGCTGTCCAACCCCCCCTCACTGGAGCCAGGGGGCGGAGCCAATAGAAAACCACTCTGTGAAAACTGGTTGATCTGGAAGTAGACATGTCCCCGTTTGATAACTTTCTACATTTCAGTCCAAAACATCAGAAATGCTGACCAACACGTTTAGAGACCCAAACGGAGCAGCTTTCCCTTTAATATTAGTGTGTGTATTTAATATTATATTATAACAACTACTGTTATTCTTATGATTATCATCATCCTTATTGTTAAAATAAGGACCATCTGTCACGGGTTGACGAGGAGAATGAGGAACGGGGACTCCATGACACACGTATCAAAATAAAGAGTCTTTACTGATAAATACAGTAACACACAAATCACTGAGATACTTTAATAAATAAATAATCAAATAATTATTTAATTCATTATTTATACTATTATTATTATTATTATTATTATTATTAAGTGTTGTTATTATTATTAATATTATTATATAAATCCAATTATAATCTTATTATTATTCTGATTGTTATGTAAGACATTAGAACATAATAATCCTGGTACTACTAATATATTGATGACACACACAGAGCCCATGTGGTGACGCTGAGGGACTGAGAACATCAGGAGAACACAAACTACAGTCTGGCCTCAGTTTCTAGGAACAACAACAACAGTTCAGCAGACTAATCATGTCTTGTTCTCCATCAGATGCGTGTGAACTCACACTGGACCCAAACACAGCCTGGAGAGGACTCTCTCTGTCTGAGGACAACAGGAAGGTGACGAGGGTTAGAGAGGAGGAGGAGTATCCTGATCACCCAGAGAGATTTGACTACTGGGAGCAGGTGTTGTGTAGAGAGAGTCTGACTGACCGCTGTTACTGGGAGGTGGAGTGGGAAGGAGGTGTTAGTATAGGAGTGACATACAGAGGAATCACAAGGAGAGGAGAGGGTGGTGACAGCTTGCTTGGAGGAAACAACAAGTCCTGGAGTCTTTATTGTTATGATGGTGGTTACTTTGTCCTGTTCAACGGTAGTAGAACAGACATAGATCTCCGCCCCTCTAACAGAGTAGGAGTGTATGTGGACCGACCTGCTGGCTCTCTCTCCTTCTACAGCGTGTCCCCAGATGGAGGAGGGTCCTCAGACACACTGACACTCATCCACACCTTCCAGTCCACATTCACCCAGGAGGACCTCCTCCCTGCGTTTAGGTTATGGGGTTATGGTTCCTCAGTGTCTCTGTGTCCATTGTAGCAACACACACACACACACACACACACACACACACACACACACACACACACACACACACACACACACACACACACACACACACACACACACACACACACACACACACACACACACACACACACACACACACACACACACACACACACACACAGTAGTAAAGCTGATCTCAGGTCAGTTTGAGCATTATTATTAGCGGACATTTTGACCCGCAGCCTTTTTGTTTGTCTTTTATTTATTATTATTATTTTTTTTACCCGCTAAAAACCGGCTAACGGGAACCCTGACACACACACACACACACATAGTATACACTATACACACACACACACACATAGTATACACTACACACACACACACATAGTATACACTATACACACACACACATAGTATACACTATACACACACACACACACACATAGTATACACTATACACACACACACACACACACACACACACACACACACACACACATAGTATACACACACACACACACACACACAGTATACACTATACAGACACACACACACACGGGGGGGGGGGTGAAGGGGGGGTTTCTCCCTTAAGGCCCCAAATGTCCAGAGAGCAGTTCCAGAGGTCAGGGGTCAGAGGAGGTGATCTACCACCATGGGTCCTACCACTGGGTCACGGATGGACCCCAGGGATTTAAAGACTGCTCAACTTTTGACTGTTATTCATTTTGATCGCTAAAAATTCCTGAACTTTTCTTTTTAAAAGGTTCGCAAAAACTGCTTCATGCAATATAATGTTTTAAATGTTTGAACTTTCTCTTTAACACGTTCTAGAAGACTGTTGTATTCAATATGATGTTTTAAATGGTTGAACTTTCTCTTTAACACGTTCTAGAAGACTGTTGTATTCAATAAGATGTTTGTGGTGGAGATGAAGATGTGTTCTCAGAGCTGAAAGGGAGTCATGCATTGGATGTTCTTTCATGGTCTGACCAGCTAAATATCACATGTTCATGTTGTTTCTTTGATTCTTTGAAGCATTATTAATCACATGGGATTGTTTCCTTTAAATCCTTTTTTGAAGTGTTATTAAAGTATGATGTTGGATTGGTGTTCATGACGTTGTGTTCCATAATCCAGTGAGGTGAACATGATGTGTTGTCCTTTTCAAAAGGAGCTAAATGTGATGGTAAAGCCCTCTGGTGTAGTAAGAGCCCAATGGTTGTTGTGGCCATCTGTGGCCACCATCTGGTCACGGTAGAGCAGAGGTGTGTCTCTCCTACTCCTCTCCCTCAAAGAAGCCACCTGGAGAAGGCCAGCCAGAAGTGGATTTGGGCTCTCTGAAGGTGGAGGTGTTTACTGCTAGCGACCCAGACTCCCTGTGCTCCCGCTGGCCCTCTGAGAACCCGGGCCGTTCCCCTACCCATAAGGACGGAGATGGGCCACGGCCCGCCGGCTGTTGGTATGGGTTGGGTACGTGACGCCTGTTTGGTGATCCACTGATGAAGAGGGGGCTGCTCTTGGAAGTGAGTCGGACTTCTCTCCACACGCCTTGAGACGTGGGGACACAACTCTGGGACTGAGAGCTCAACCTATTGATCCATTGGGTGATTGGAAGAGGAGGGTGGTGAGTGATAAAGAGGAGTGATGAAGAGGAGGGTGGTCAGTGATGAAGAGGAGGGTGGTGAGTGATGAAGAGGAGGGTGGTGAGTGATGAAGAGCAGGGTGGTGAGTGATGAAGAGGAGGGTGGTGAGTGATCAAGAGGAGGGTGGTGAGTGATAAAGAGGAGTGATGGAGAGGAGGGTGGTCAGTGATGAAGAGGAGGGTGGTGAGTTATGAAGAGGAGGGTGGTGAGTGATGAAGAGGAGGGTGGTGAGTGATAAAGAGCAGTGATCAACCCACAGTTAACGAATGTTAACTAACGACTGATTAGGACATTTAAGGACTGATTAAGACTTAACGACTGATTAGGACATTTAAGGACTGATTAAGACTTAACGACTGATTCAAAAATTGAACGACCCTTTGAACAACCGTCCCCTGGTCACTTTAACATTTATCTTAGTTTATGTTTGAACTCTTTTCTGATTTCAATAAAAATGGAAATAACGTGGGGACATTTTCTGTGGAATCTACTCTATATATTCAGTAGAATATGTTCATTCTCAGTACAATATGGATTCAGTAGAAGAGGTAAAACAACGATCTACTTTGACCACCAGGGGTCGCACTTTTCTCCAAACGGTGCAGACTTGAATCTGATCAACAACAAAACAAGCAGAGGAGGAGATTTCCCATTCACTCCATCGACTGGTTTATTTCACAGACTGTAGAACAGATTTACATCAAGTCTCCTAAGCCAGTACATCTCAATGGACTAATTCAGTAAGTTCATTGGGTGCTATGCTTTTTAATCTATATTTATAGATATATATATAAATAAATATTTATAAGTGATGCTTTTATCAGCTTTGTCGTGTGATAAATGTACATATATCATTTAATCCCAGTACAAAGCTGACATAAGCGTCAACTCCCTCCACGTGACGTTATCCAACGAACCACGTGACGTATTAACAAAGTCTCAGTAAAGGTCCCCGTGGTGACGCTCCTTCATGTGGGGGGTCGTCGTGCCCACCTCTCCGTCTCTCTCGGAGGGGGTCCCCACACACACACACACACACACACACACACACACACACACACACACACACACACACACACACACACACACACACACACACACACACACACACCAGGGCGGCAGTATAGATCAGGAGGTAGAGCGGTCGCCTCACAAGCTGCTGGTTCGCTCCCCGCCTCCTTTTATCAAATCCAACCTGTGGAGGTGTCCCTGAGCAAGACCCCCTAACCCTGACCGCTCCTGACCTGCTGGCTGTCTCCTTGATGGCTGACTCCGCCGTCTGTGGATGAATGGGTGGATGAATCGGTGAATGTGAGCCATGACTTGTAAAGCGCTTAGAGTGGCCGCACTGGTTAGAAAAGCGCTCTATAAATGCAGTCCGTTTACCATTTACCAAGGGAGAAGGGGGACGGAGGAGAAGAGACCTAGGAAGGATCACATGTGTGTGTGTGTGTGTGTGTGTGTGTGTGTGTGTGTGTGTGTGTATGTGTGTGTATGTGTGTGTGCGTTTTGATTGCCCGTTCTGGTACGAGGCGTCTGCGTTGTCATCCACACACGCACATACATTTTAAAAAAAAATGCACAATTTAGGCAAATGCCTTCCCATTGATATCGTAGCGTCGAGTGTTAATAGTCATTTAGTTACTTGACAGTTTAGTACAGTTGGACAGTTTATTTAGGCACTGCTGTTGGGGCGAGAGACCGCCCCTTCTGGGTGTGTGTGTGTGTGTGTGTGTGTGTGTGTGTGTGTGTGTGTGTGTGTGTGTGTGTGTGTGTGTGTGTGTGTGTGTGTGTGTGTCTCGTACTCCCGAGGAGTACGAGAGTGGCAGTTGGTTCGAGTTGAGTCAAGTCAAGTCAAGTCAAGTTTATTGTCACTTCACAGTTTACACAAGTATAAAGCAGTGGTGTGAAAATCTAATCTGCAATACCCGACGACAGACAGCAGTTATAAAAATAGATAAAAATAGAATAAAAGTAGAATAAAGTTAAAAAATAAAAATAAAAATGTATACAATGCAATACAATACAATACAATGTGCGGCACAGAAAAGAGCAATATGTATATATAAATCAATGTAATAAAATATACATTGTTATATGCTATACGCCCTTGTTCAGCAGCCTGATGGCCTGACTGTGGAAGCTATCTCTGAGTCTATTTGTACGGCACTTGATACTGCGGTATCGCCTGCCTGACGGTAACAGTGAGTACAGTTCGTGGCTGGGGTGAGCAATGTATTTTATGATGAGTTTGGCCTTGGCCACGCACCGCTGGTTGTATATATCCAGGAGGGAGGGGAGCTCACCTCCAACGATATACTGGGCCGTCCGCACCACCCTTTGAAGCGCTCTGCGCTCGAGTGCGGTGCAGTTCCCGTACCGGGCGGTGATCCACCCTGTAAGAACACTCTCCATGGTGCCGTTATAGAATGTTCTCAGGATGCGGGGGACCATGCTGAATTTCTTCAGACGCCTGAGGAAATACAGGCGTTGTTGGGCCCTTTTCACCACGTGTGTGGTGTGCGTGGACCATGTGAGGTCCTTGGAGATGTGCACGCCGAGGAACGTGAAGCTGCTGACCCTCTCTACTGCGACACCGTTGATGGAGATAGGGCCGTGCTCTCCTCTCTGCTTCCTTAAGTCCACGATCAGCTCCTTGGTCTTCTTGACGTTGAGGGCGAGGCTGTTCTCCTGGCACCACTGCTCCAGCGATCCGACTGGATCGCACACACATGTGTGTGTGTGTGTGTGTGTGTGTGTTTGTGTGTATTTTGATTGCGTAGAAGAATAAAAGTTACTGAAGAATAAAAATGTTTCTAAAATCAAATCTCTCTCTCTCTCTCTCTCTCTCTCTCTCTCTCTCTCTCTCTCTCTCTCTCTCTCTCTTACTATCTGTCTCTGTCTCTTTTATTGTATGTCTCTCTGTCTCTGTCTCTGTCTCTCTCTCTCTCTCTCTCTCTCTCTCTCTCTCTCTCTCTCTCTCTCTCTCTCTCTCTCTGTCTGTCTGTCTGTCTGTCTGTCTGTCTGTCTGTCTGTCTGTCTGTCTGTCTGTCTGTCTGTCTGTCTGTCTGTCTGTCTGTCTGTCTGTCTGTCTGTCTGTCTGTCTGTCTGTCTCTCTCTCTCTCTCTCTCTCTCTTGGTGTACTGAGTGAGTTCTCTAACTTTGACTCTTTCTATCAGTGTTGATGTCTTGTATGTAGTGTTGTGTTAGTGTGTGTTGAGTGTTATCTGTTGTTAGTTCGTGGTGTTTGACCACCTGGCATTATGCCCGTTGTCAACGGCCGGTCGAGGAGCGGCAGGCGGGCGGCTCCAGCTCACCTGACGTGACTCCTGTATTGGAGTCTGAATGGCTTGGCGTGCAGCAGTTTGCTGTTAAAGCTCAGGTGGTAGAGACGGTGGTGCGGGTGGAGAGCAGAACGGAGAACAGGATCATGTTGAGTGTGCACATAAAGTCACTGGTGAAATCAGTGCCCGGGCCAGTGGGAATTCAGTGAAGAATCAGACAGAGAACATTAAAGTGGTTATTATTCATGAGGAAAGCTGCAGTGCCAGAGCTGATAGGGCGGCTGAGGAGGCCTTGATGGCTGTGGACACGCAGGAGGAAATTGTCATTTTAAATACAGCCAACAAAAGGAAAGAACCTGACAAATAGCAGAGAGGGGCTGAGGCCAAGAAAGTGCTGGAGGATTTCTCTGATGAGGACAGTGAGGTGACGCCTTCACAAGAAAGTCTGTTCATTGTTTATCCTCTTGAGAAAATGAAGAGGTTTTTAGCGGAAACGAAAGGTATTAGGGCAATCAAGACAGATTTTCCATTTTTTCCAGATTTGAGAGGTTTAATCAGGTCTGTGATACTGCTAAGAAAGACAGAGGATATGTTTATTGATCAAGAGGTCTATCGGCTCATGAAGATTGTTACAAAAGCGAGAGAACAACTATTGGATGAAGATGACTATTTATGAAGTGTCGCTCCACACACT
>JANIIK010001922.1:32500-46070 GCA_027704905.1 Muraenolepis orangiensis
TGTGGATGCGATGCTATTTTGTGTTGTTGTGGGTTTGATTCCCCATAGTGAATAAATATAATTTACCCTTGTAACGAACGTTTTGTCTAAATTCCTGCCGGGACCTGTGCTTAAAAGCGCTCACTGGACGGGTTGGCTTCACAACAGCCCGGTCCAGGTGTAATTTGTTTGGTCATCAGACCTTTGGTTGTGACAGTGCACATAAAGTCACTGGTGAAATCAGTGCCCGGGCCAGTGGGAATTCAGTGAAGAATCAGACAGAGAACATTAAAGTGGTTATTATTCATGAGGAAAGCTGCAGTGCCAGAGCTGATAGGGCGGCTGAGGAGGCCTTGATGGCTGTGGACACGCAGGAGGAAATTGTCATTTTAAATACAGCCAACAAAAGGAAAGAACCTGACAAAGAGCAGAGAGGGGCTGAGGCCAAGAAAGTGCTGGAGGATTTCTCTGATGAGGACAGTGAGGTGACGCCTTCACAAGAAACTCTGTTCATTGTTTATACATTGTTTATGTTTATACAAGAAAATAAAGACGTTTTTAGCAGAAACAAAAGGTATTAGGGCAATCAAAACAGATTTTCACATTTTTCCAGACTTGAGAGGTTTAATCAGGTCTGTGATACTGCTAAGACAGACAGAGGATATGTTTACTGATCAGGTAGATCTGTGAGGTTCATCAGCAAGCTGCCGGATCACCGGAGACACTGTGTGACGGGTCATGAATGTCGCCTACTGATTAAACACTAACCGTTTGACTGTGCCTAATGTACTGGATCCTTTTCCTCGGTTGGGCATTCGTCCCCATCTTGAAGGTTGCGGTGGGCCCCTTCTGGTCGGGACCGGTTGTTTAAGCTTGGAAGAGGTGAATGGAGACCAGCTGTACAGACTGATGGTAAAGTGTTTGAATAGGAACAAGCTAAACATGTGGGCGGACACACCCTGGAGGCTCTTCTGGGCTCGGGAGACAAAGTCCCACCTGCTTGGAGGGGTTGGTATGAGAGATGTGTTCTGCTCTGCAATAGAGAATCAACTTCTCTTTACTGTGGATTTGATGTGACTTTATGTTCTAGAGCAGACTTACTCAACAGTTGGCCCGCAACAGACGCTTATTTTGTGGCCCCCGACATGCCTGGTTATGAATTATCAAAAAATATATATGTATTAAAAAAAAAATAATAAAAAAAAAAAAATCCTGACCTGCTTTGGATCTACTTATGTGTGTGAAAGCTCCTTCTCTGCCATGGGAATAATCAAATCAAAGCAGCGCTCCCGTCTAATTGACGTTTGGCAGACTATCTCAGAGCAGCTACAACTGAGCAACAACCAGATCTGAAAGTACTTGTGAAAAGAATGCAGACTCAGAGCTCTCAATAGGAATAAGTAAAAAGTTGTTTGTTATATTGTTATTGTTATTAATATTTGTGAAATGCAAACTCAGAGCTCTCAATAGGAATAAGTAGCAATTGCAAACTGTATCAATGTCATCAATGCAAAGATATTCACTCCAGTGTTAATGAAACATCAGCTTGACCAACACTTGACACTACATTTGTTACTCAAATTGAGAATATTTGTTAAATATTCCATGATGCTTTGGAATGCATTAAAAATTACAAGCAAGACAGCATATTAAACAGCAGTAGTAAATACAGCGAATAAAATGGTACAAATATATGTTAATAATATTTTGTGGCCCTTTGCACCTGTTGTGGTTTAAATGTGGCCCTCTTGGCCTCTGAAGTTGAGTACCCCTGGTCTAGAGCAGGGGTTCCCAACCTTTTTCACCCAGAGCCCCCCCAAATGACTCCTGTTGGAATTTGCGCACCCCCCCCCCTCTGTACATCACTGCCAGCCCTAACAAACTGTTGTTTCTTTATGAAAAAGTCCCGATCACGCCCGACCGTTTCTGGGTGCATGGTCTGTTGGTGTCTCTTCATTTTGCAGGGTTTCATGCTGTCGTTGGCTAGCTTCTCTCTGCATATCACACACTCTGGGCGGGTTTTGTCCGTTCCCTCCATGAAACCTAAGTTAAGATAGCTCTCTAGGTAGGTCCTCATTTTCTTTTTGATTGCAGATGAGCTGTCATCTCCTTTACGTTTTTCAGACATTTTTAGACAAAATATTCACCTTATGAAGTTGGTCGCTAGCTAGCAAGCACAGCAAACTGTTACTACTACAGAAGCTGACACAGTAACGTCAATGTTGGCGCGAATCGGAGGAGTATCAGATTAATTTGTAGAATTTTTATTAAAATTAATTAATCAATAAATTTCTATATTTTATTGTAATGTAGAGACAAGGCTTTTAGCGACAATCATGTATTGCGTTACAATTATATGTAAAAAAATAAAAAAAAATAAAAAAATAAAAAAATTAAAAAAAATATCGAAATATGATATTAGGCCTCAAATCATCTGAGGCCTGGCGCCCCCCCTGCGATCTTTGGCGCCCCCCCAAGGGGGGCGCGCCCCCCAGGTTGGGAACCACTGGTCTAGAGTATGGTTGTTGTTTTGTTGCATGCTGGTGAAAAGAAAAAAAGATGGCAAGGCTTGTGTAGCGTGAAGAAAGACATGAGAGACCAGCGTCTTCAAACAAGAGAACAGAGAAGAACTCCAAGTCAATGTGATGTTGATACACACACACACATATTTATATATGTGTGTGTTTCTCTCTCTCTCTCTCTCTTCTCTCTCTCTCTCTCTCTCTCTCTCTCTCTCTCTCTCTCTCTCTCTCTCTCTCTCTCTCTCTCTCTCTCTGTCTGTCTGTCTCCCTCTCGCGTGCGCACGCACACACACACAAACACACACACATGCGCAATTCACAATGAATCATAATAAATCTCCGAGGCATCAATGTGTGTTCTCCCTCCTCCTCCTCCAGCTCCCATCAACTAGAATACAGCGACGACCTCCAGGCCCGCCTCCAAGCCCCCGTCAATCAAATCACGACCCGGGAACCACCAGGCGGACGCCACTCACACACTCAGCCATTTACTGAAGGAACTGATGAGTCATCAACATGAGTCCACACAGTCCAGCTAAGTATGCTAGTGTAATGCTAATGCAATGTTATGATAGTGTAATGCTAATGACAATGTTATGATAGTGTAATGTTAATGACAATGTTATGATAGTGTAATGCTAATGACAATGTTATGATAGTGTAATGCTAATGACATGTTATGATAGTGTAATGTTAATGACAATGTTATGATAGTGTAATGCTAATGACAATGTTATGATAGTGTAATGCTAATGACATGTTATGATAGTTTAATGTTAATGACAATGTTATGATAGTATAATGCTAATGACAATGTTATGATAGTGTAATGCTAATGACATGTTATGATAGTGTAATGTTAATGATAATGTTATGATAGTGTAATGCTAATGACAATGTTATGATAGTGTAATGCTAATGACAATGTTATGCTAGTGTAATGCTAATGACAATGTTATGATAGTGTAATGCTAATGACATGTTATGATAGTGTAATGTTAATGACAATGTTATGATAGTGTAATGCTAATGACAATGTTATGATAGTGTAATGCTAATGACAATGTTATGATAGTGTAATGCTAATGACAATGTTATGCTAGTGTAATGCTAATGACAATGTTATGATAGTGTAATGCTAATGACAATGTTATGATAGTGTAATGCTAATGACAATGTTATGATAGTGTAATGTTAATGACAATGTTATGATAGTGTAATGCTAATGACAATGTTATGATAGTGTAATGCTAATGACATGTTATGATAGTGTAATGTTAATGACAATGTTATGATAGTGTAATGCTAATGACAATGTTATGATAGTGTAATGCTAATGACATGTTATGATAGTGTAATGTTAATGATAATGTTATGATAGTGTAATGCTAATGACAATGTTATGATAGTGTAATGCTAATGACAATGTTATGATAGTGTAATGTTAATGACTATGTTATGATAGTGTAATGTTAATGACAATGTTATGATAGTGTAATGTTAATGACAATGTTATGATAGTGTAATGCTAATGACAATGTTATTGTAGCGGCACGTGGGAGTGATTGTTTGAAATACCATCTAAGAAGCCAGACAACGCCACCTTGGGAATTGCACCCAAGGAAATAATTATTCTAAGTATCAATAAGGCACTCAGGTTCGTAATACTGAGGGGCAGGAGACGTGGTTCCAATTATTTAAATGTTTTATTTCCTATATTAAAATATCGTTGAAAACACAATACGAACAACATACACACTGGAAATAAAGGGGGAAATCCCCCTTTAGGGATGCTGAGGCTTACCAGTGGATGGAGGTGACGGGGGGTGAGAGGGATCCCAACAAAGTAAATTAAGGCACCCGTGATCCTACACACTCATACGAAGGAACACCAAAATCAGGGGGAACACAGCACGACACACAAAAAGGGGGGAAGCCGCCACCGGGGACACCAGCACCACACCTTTGGCTCTCAGCAACTAAAGAGGGGCAAACGAGACACAATTACTGGGATAAACAGTCAACACAAATTAATACACAGACCAACACATAAGATAAGTATAAAGACAATAAAAAGTCAATAATACAACGAAATACTGATCAGAAACAGAGATTAATCGAATAGTCCACGATAACAATGTTTAAAATATGGCCCTGTAGTGAAGGGCAAGGTGACACAAAGGCAGTGACACCAAGAGGCACTGCAGACAATGCAGGCCAAGAGCAACACCCGCTAGGCAGTAGTGTAGCGGTGAAGCACAGTAGGGCAGGCAAGCCAGCTGTGCAGACAGACACAGCCGTGAGGGCAGGCAAGCCGTCCAGGCAACACTCAGTCAGGCAGCAGTGTAGCGGTGAAGCACAGTAGGGCAGGCAAGCCAGCTGTGCAGACAGACACAGCCGTGAGGGCAGACCAGCCGTCCAGGCAACACTCAGTCAGGCAGGCAAGGCACTCGTAGTAGCCGTGGATGCAACCCAACCGTAGAGGCAAAACAGCAGTCCTTCTTGATCACGCTTCCAGCGCAGAGCCTAGCAGACATTTTATGGTGATGTTATTTTAATAATACTACATTAACATTATTCAGGAAGAATGAGACACGCAGAAGGTCTACCTACCGATCAGGCCAAGTTCAGACAAACACCAGGAGAGCTTCATTTACAGCGGCAGCAGACATGGGCTGCAGGCTCCCTGCAAGGGTCTACAACCAGCGATGCATTTAGTATTTAGGCTAATTTCCATGCTAGGTGTACAACAAACGGCAGCCACTGCAAACTCACCGGTGCCAGCGGAGAAAGCACGTCAGCGGAACCCGGAAGTGGCCATCGTGCCAAAGAGCAAGAGGGAGCAAGAGCGCCACTGACCCCTCTTTATAAAGGTTGCCCCGTGTGGTGATAGGGCTGAACAGTCTATCCTGCTACAATCTGATAGTGTAATGTTAATGACAAAGTTATGATAGTGTAATGCTAATGACAATGTTATGATAGTGTAATGTTAATGACTATGTTGTGATAGTGGCAGCACTCCTATCAGTTCAGTAGGTCACTGCCTGTGGATTTAAACTCTCCTTGAACCTGCTAGTCCTTGGACTGATGCTGGGTAACCGGCGACCGGACGGTAAGGGGGAGAAGAGATGGAGCCCAGGGTGGTTGTTGTCCTTAGTGATGGAGATGGCCTTCTTCCTACATCTGGTCCTAAAGTTATCCTCAATGCATGGAAGTTGCACACCTGATGATCTTTTCTGCCATCCTCACGACCCTCAGGATAATAATAATAATAATAATACATTTGATTTCATATAGCACTTTTCTGGACACCCAAGGCGCTTTACAGACATGGTAAAATTGCACATACAGTAAAATCAATTGATAGTTATGTAGATTCAAATAAGAGATTGATTTCAAAGAAATTTTAATGAAAAATTAAAAGGAAAAACATAATAGTCTCTGGTGTCCATGGGCTTGAGGAGTTAGTTGATGTGGAGGAGAGAGTGTTGGGGTGGTTGGAGCCGGTTTGGAGGATGAAGAGCAGTGGGAGGAACGGACGTTGTTGAGGGCATCTTTATATCGTTGTTGGTGGAGTTTGAAGGCGTCCAATTTAACGGTGAGTCAGGTTTTATTGGCAAGTCTTTCTAGTTGCCGGCCTTTGGCTTTGAGTTGGGGGAGTTGATCGGTGTACCAGGGGGCGGAGTGAGGGAAGGAGACTGATCTGGTTTTTGTGGGGGCAATTTCCTCTAGACAGGAGGAGAGTGCTGCATTGTAGTTGTTGACTAGGCAGGTAACAGAGGCATTTGGAGTGAGGCCAGGGTCAGAGATATTGTGGGCCAAGATGGAAGAGAGGGAGGAGGGGTTAATGGATACTCAGTATCCACCCGCCCAACACCGCCCAACAGATCATAGACTGCCCGAGAACCACTGGCCTCTTCGGGAGTCATATTCAGTTCCCGCTGCCTCAGCAGAGCAGCATCCAGAAAGACTCTTCCCACCCGGGACATCAGCGGTTTGACCTGCTGCCCTCTGGGAGATGCTTCAGGTCCATCAAATCACAGCAGCTTAAGACCAGTTTCTACCCCGGAGCCAAAAGACAATCCAACGCTTTCAGACACTGAGCCTGACTGCTCTGTGGAACTACAATAGTGTATTGCATCAATACTACAATACCTAGTTACATGTTTACATCTCACTGCACCTTTGTATGTACAATTTATATATTTTATAATTTGTACTCCTTGTTCATAGAGGCCACTGCAATGTGTCTGTATATATATATTTGGCAATTGAGATCTGTTTATTTATTTTATTTTATTCATGTATATTTTTCAACTGCTGTTATGTGTGTAAAGAGTGACCGTGAAGATTGCTACGTAATTATGTTGTACTTGTGCTACGATAATAAAGGTATTTATATTGTGATTATTTTTGTCAGACATTTTGATTATAAGGGGAAAATAAAGAAATGTGACATTCATAAAAAACTTAAAATAATAAAATTCTACAGTTAAGTCATGACAACTATCCACAAAGTGCCACCACAATGCAAACTGGACAGTCATGGTTTTATTTTCTGAATAGAGAGTATTCATAGCAGATCAGCCATTTTAGAGATCTCTCCAAAGAGGCCTCTGTCTCCAGTAGAGATGAGTCACTAAATAGCCCCATCTACAGGCCACATGTTGTTATTGTGTTGGTCTCTTTACTTCCTCAAGATTAAGTTGGTTTTCTTTATACCTGTTGTCCGTCTCCCTGAAATGTTGAGGATTATTTGGATATGTTAATGTATATATTTTTAACCAATTTTTTTCTTGTAGTTTATTCTTCTGAACCATGTGACATAAAACTTAATAAAATGTGTACACTTTTCTTATTTCAATAAAAATGGACAAAATGTTCAGATGCTTCCTAGGTACAGACCAAGGTACAGGTGGGAGGAGACCACGGGGCAGACCAAGGTACAGGTGGGAGGAGACCACGGGGCAGACCAAGGTACAGGTGGGAGGAGACCACGGGGCAGACCAAGGTACAGGTGGGAGGAGACCACGGGGCAGACCAAGGTACAGGTGGGAGGAGACCACGGGGCAGACCAAGGTACAGGTGGGAGGAGACCACGGGGCAGACCAAGGTACAGGTGGGAGGAGACCACGGGGCAGACCAAGGTATAGGTGGGAGGAGACCACAGGGTAGACCAAGGTACAGGTGGGAGGAGACCACGGGGCAGCAGTAGAATAGGAATGTAAGTATTTAAATAAACCTTGATATGTAGGTAGCTAGATATACCTAGGTAGATATGTAGTTAGATAAACCTTGGTAGATATATAGTTAGATAAACCTAGGTAGGGTTGTAGTTTGATATACCTAGGTAGGTAGGTATGTATTTAGATATACCTGGGTAGGTAGGTAGTTTGATGTTCCTAGGTAGGCCGGTAGGTAGTTAGATATACCTAGGTAGATAGGTAGGTAGTTACATATACCTAGGTTGATTGATAGGTAGGTAGATGTACTGTACCTCAAGTCAAGTCAAGTCAAGTCAAGTTTATTGTCACTTCACAGTTTACACAAGTATAAAGCAGTGGTGTGAAAATCTTATCTGCAATACCCGACGACAGACAGCAGTTATAAAAATAAGATAAAAATAGATAAAATAGAATAAAAGATAGAATAAAGTTAAAAAATAAAAATAAAAATGCAATTTATAAAATGCAATATATCGGCACAGAAAAAGAGCAATATGTATATATAAATCAATGTAATAAAATATACATTGTTATATGCTATACGCCCTTGTTCAGCAGCCTGATGGCCTGACTGTGGAAGCTATCTCTGAGTGTATTTGTACGGCACTTGATACTGCGGTATCGCCTGCCTGTTGGTAACAGTGAATACAGTTCGTGGCTGGGGTGGGCAATGTCTTTTATGATGCGTTTGGCCTTGGCCACGCACCGCTGGTTGTATATATCCAGGAGGGAGGGGAGCTCACCTCCAACGATATGCTGGGCCGTCCGCACCACCCTTTGAAGCGCTCTGCGCTCGAGTGCGGTGCAGTTCCCGTACCAGGCGGTGATGCACCCTGTAAGAACACTCTCCATGGTGCCGTTATAGAATGTTCTCAGGATGCGGGGGCCCTTGCTGAATTTCTTCAGACGCCTGAGGAAATACAGGCGTTGTTGGGCCCTTTTCACCACGTGTGTGGTGTGCGTGGACCATGTGAGGTCCTCGGAGATGTGCACGCCGAGGAACTTGAAGCTGCTGACCCTCTCTACTGCAACACCGTCGATGGAGATAGGGCCGTGTTCTCCCCTCTGCCTCCTGAAGTCCGCCATCAGCTCCTTGGTCTTCTTGACGTACCTAGGTAGATAGATAGGTAGTTACATATACCTAGGTAGATAGATAGGTAGGTAGATGTACTGTACCTAGGTAGATAGAAGATATATTGAAGTCCTTTCTTAGTCCCACAGCGGGGAAATTTACATCACTACAGCAGAAAGGGACAGTGCAGATAAAGAGGTTAGTAACAGTAAGTAACAATACGTACATGTAGTAACAACAAGAAAAATAAGACAAATAAGTACGAATAAGACAGATAAGTTCACAACATGGATGAATAAATAGCAGCATATAGACAACGTGTATACAAGTGAATGAGCAGTATTTATAAAAATAAGTAAACATACAAATAAAAGTGAAGGTGTGAGTAGCTGCCAGTAGTGTGTAGTGTGTATAACTAAATGTCTAGCGCACATAGACGGTGTTAATGCACAACCAGTAGTTACAGTGTGTGGTGGTCTAGCAGGGGCTATGGTGGTTGTCTAGTCTGCCAGCTGCAGGAAGGAAGGACCTGTGGTATCTCTCTGTGAGACACCGCGGGGGAAGCAGCCTGTCACTGAAGGAGCTGCACAGCGCACACTAAGTATCCTGTAGTTCAATACACTGTACCTAGGTAGGTAGGGAGTTAGATATACCGAGGTAGAAAGATAGGGAGGTAGATCATCTCTATTCATTCTGTATTCTGACGTTTTGAAAATAAGGGGGAGGGCCATAGCAAGAATAAAAATGTAATATTCATAATAAAGTCAAAATAAAATAAATCCTACAGTAAAGTCATGACAACTATCCACAAAGTGCCACCACAATGCAAACTGGACAGTCATCGTTTTATTTTCTGAATAGAGAGTATTCATAGCAGATCAGCCATTTTATAAATCTCTCCAAAGAGGCCTCTGTCTACAGTAGAGATTAGTCACTAAATCGCCCCCTGAGCTCCAGAAGGTGGGGGTGTTTGTTGATTATGACGCAGGTCTGGTCTCCTTCTATGATGTGGAAGCCAGGGCTCATATCTACTCTGCTACTGGCTGCACCTTCAGTGAGCCTCTCTATCCATTCCTCTCGTCCAGGTTTACATGATGGTGGTATAAACTCCACCCCTCTGATCATCTCACCTGTCAATCAAACAGACTAGCACCTTCGTTAGATAATAAAATAATCAACCATAATAACTAAGGGGATTTCCTGAATAAGAATCTCTACTATGTGAGATCTGAGAGAACTGCATTCATATTGTACTGTTAGCTGTCATTTAACAAGAATCCATTCATGAAGACATAATAATAAGCCTTTCTCTTATAAAATCAAACCCATTATACATGATTACATATACTATATTGTTCAATGTCTGTTCTCTCCTGAATGTTTTTTGAAGTTTCATTCTTAAAAAATGGTAGGGTTAATTTGCATATCATATTGTATATATTGTTAAACAAAACATTTATATTAGTTTATTCTTCTGAATCATGAACCACAACACAATTAAATGTTTGTACACTTTTCTGCTTTCAATAAAAAATAGTAAAAAGTGGGGACATTTTCTGTGGAATATACTACAATATGAATTCAGTAGAAAAGGTAAAACTACGATCTACTTTGACCACCAGGGGTCGCACTTTTCCTCCAAACGGTGCAGACTTGAATCTGATCAACAACAAAACAAGCAGAGGAGGAGATTTCCCATTCACTCCATCGACTGGTTTATTTCACAGACTGTACAACAGATTTAGTACATTACAGTACAGTACATCTCATTGTACTAAATATATACATATATATATATATATATATACACTAAGTATTCAGTAGAATAGGTTCATCCTTAGTACAATATGTATTCAGTTGAATTGATTCATATATTAGTAGAAATTGTTACTTTTCAGTCAAATATGCATTCAGTCGAATAGGTACATTCCCAGTACAATATGTATTAAGTAGAATAAGTACCTTCTCTGTACAATATGTATTCAGAAGAAGTACATCCTCAGTACAATATGTATTCAGTTGAATCAGTACATTTCATACATATGTATTGATAATAAAAGGTACATGTGGAGTGTGTGTGGATGCTGCTTTAAGAAGCCTCACCAATAGCCGAGTTGGACTGATTGGCCGGTGAGGCTGCACACCTGTGGGTGGTTGTTCATCAAGGCTCACAGCCCTCAAGCAGCCATGTTAATGGCTGGTGGCAGCGTGGTCCGCTACATTGGAGCCAATGAAGCGGACCACGCTGCCACCAGCCATTAACATGGCTGCTTGAGGGCTCCTCCCGAAGACGAGGACACAGGTTGGCGAGGAATCCGGTTTATTGTTAGAGTTTGAGTCACGGTGACCAGAGCAGATGGAACATGCTAGAGCTCTTCCTCCAGTGTGTGTGTGTGTGGTGGAGGCTGTTTTAACCTGTGAGCCTTGATGAACAACCACCCACAGGTGAGCAGCCTGGTCAGGCCAGGTGAGGCTGCTTCAACCAGCCACCAACCACACACACTCCACAGTACACTGTCAGTACTATATACATTCAGTATATTATAGTATATATATAGTATATATCCAGCAGAATAGGCACATTCTCACTACAATGTGTATTTATTAGAATAGGTACAATTATAGGTATAATAGAATATAGGTATTATTTTTATGGTATTGTTTTTTGGAGATGTTTACTGCAGGAGGGAATGGGGAGCAAGCATTCCAATGTACTTGTTACAAATGGCAAATAGATATCTTGTATCTTGTAATTTCAGTACATTGTGCATTCAGTAGAACAGAGGCCTTCTCAGTACAAAGTGTGGATTCAGTAGAACAGGTAAGAGGTGTGTCCATCTTTGTCCACCTTCATGTCTGCTGGTTGGTTTAATATGTCTAGTCATCATTAGATCATTGGGTCGTTTGTATAGGAGCTGATTTGAACGTGTTTCCTGACGGAGTTATTTATTATGTTGTGTTGTCAGATGAAATACACGGCATATGAGAGAGGTTGTCTGATTCTTCATTCATTCATCAGCACAACACAACGCAGAAAGACACCGGACACGTGTGTGTGTGTGTGTGTGTGTGTGTGTCCGATCTGGTACGAAGTGTCTGCATTGTCATCCACACACACACACACACACACACACACTTTTTTTTTGATCGTGCTGCACACAAAGTCACATTGAAATATACAAATGTGAGCGTTATTATTTGTATGGTAACATATGTGGTACATGTCTGGTGGTAAAACGCCGTAGAGACCGTGGAACTGGGACTTTTCTGGAGCGTCGCTTCTGTGAACAAGAAGAACAATCGTTGGATCCGATTCTGATTTTGGGGTCACGATTTTGATTCCCGATTCAATATTGGATTTATTCTGGATATTCTGGATTCGGCCGATTATGGGGAACTGATTTCAGGGTCTCCTCCGCTGAGCTGAATGATGGCATGAAAGCAGAGTTAGTGTGAGATGATGATGTTTTTGGGTTATTTGAGAAAGAAAGCAATAATGTAAACACAAAACCTTCCAAAAAATTTTAAATAAATATTAAAAATTATATATATATTTTTTATTAGTCTTAGTCTCTCTGTTTCTCTCTCTCTCTCTCTTTCGCTCCCTAGTATAAAGCAGTGAGTGAAAATCAGTTATAAAAATAAGTAATCTTAAAGTAAATCTATTTAATAAAATATACATTGTTATATGCTATACGCCCTTGTTCAGCAGCCTGATGGCCTGACTGTGGAAGCTATCTCTTAGTCTATTTGTGCGGCACTTGATACTGCGGTATCGCCTGCTTGACGGTAACAGTGAGTACAGTTCGTGGCTGGGGTGGGCAATGTCTTTTATGATGAGTTTGGCCTTGGCCACGCAGCGCTGGTTGTATATATCCAGGAGGGAGGGTAAATGGACATTTATATAGCGCTTTTCTAACGAGTCAACTCAGCCATGGCCTTTTTCAAGGACACCTCGTCAGCTTTTGCTAGGAGGAGGCGGTGGGGATCGAACCAGCAACCTTTTGGTTGTGAGGCGACCACTCTACCTCCTGAGCTATACTGCCACTACACTGTTGGAGGTGAGGAGAACTCACCTCCAACGATATACAGGGCCGTCCGCACCACCCTTTGAAGCACTCTGCGCTCGAGTGCGGTGCAGTTCCCGTACCAGGCGGTGATACACCCTGTAAGAACACTCTCCCTGGTGCCGGTATAGAATGTTCTCAGGATGCAGGGGCCCATGCTGAATTTCCTCAGACGCCTGAGGAAATACAGGCGTTGTTGGGCCCTTTTCACTACGTGTGTGGTGTGCGTGGACCATGTGAGGTCCTCAGAAATGTGCACGCCGAGGAACTTGAAGCTGCTGACCCTCTCTACTGCAACACCGTCGATGGAGATAGGGCTGTGCTCTCCCCTCTGCTTCCTGAAGACCACGATCAGCTCCTTAGTCTTCTTGAAGTTGAGGGCAAGGCTGTTCTTCTGGCACCACTGCTCCAGCGATCCGACCTCCTCCCTGTAGGCTGTCTCGTCGTTGCCGATGATCAGGCCCATCACTGTCGTGTCGTCAGCAAACTTGATGATGACGTTGGAGCTGTGCATAGCCATGCAGTCGTGGGTGTAGAGGGAGTAGAGGAGAGGGCTCAGCACACATCCCTGGGGGGCTGTTGAGGGTGCCCAGGGATACCCAGGGCATATTGCAATGTGTCCACTATAAGCACACATCAGCTGCCCAAGCGAGTTCTGCTGAGATTGCTCAGTCGCAGCACAGAGACCCATGCCTTGGGGAAGTA
>JANIIK010001923.1:0-15000 GCA_027704905.1 Muraenolepis orangiensis
TGGAGCCATGGGTTCAATTAGTGGAGTGCGTTCTCCATGGAAATGAGATTTTAGAAACATAACAATGTCGATGATGATATTTAAGGGATACAAATGTATGATGTATCACAGATTAGATGTTACTACAGTATGTTAGTCTTTATTTTGCTGTAATAAAGTAATATATGATGATAAACTGTATAAGCGACACATATTTATGATATATCACGGATCAGAGTTGACTACAGTACCATAGTCTTCTTCCTGCTGTACACACACACACACACACACACACATTCTCTCTCTCTCTCTCTCTCTCTCTCTCTCTCTCTCTCTCTCTCTCTCTCTCTCTCTCTCTCTCTCTCTCTCTCTCTCTCTCTCTCTGAAAACTCAATTCATGAAGACATAATAATAAGCCTTTCTCTTATAAAATCAAACCCATTATACATGATTACATATACTATATTGTTCATGGTCTGTTTTCTCCTGAATGTTATTTGAGGTTTCATTCTATACTATTGTAGGGTTCATTTGCATATCATGTTGTATATATTGATAAACAAAACATTTATCTTAGTTCATGTTTGAACACTTTTCTGATTTCAATAAAAATGGAAATAACGTGGGGACATTTTCTGTTGAATATACTCTATATATTCAGTAGAATATGTACATTCTGAGTACAATATGGATTCAGTAGAAGAGGTAAAACAACGATCTACTTTGACCACCAGGGGTCGCACTTTTCCTCCAAACGATGCAGACTTGAATCTGATCAACAACAAAACAAGCAGAGGAGGAGATTTCCCATTCACTCCATCGACTGGTTTATTTCACAGACTGTAGAACAGATTTACATCAAGTCTCCTAAGCCAGTACATCTCAATGGACTCATTCAGTAAGTTCATTGGGTGGTATGATTTTTAATATATATATATATAAATATATATATAAATAAATATATATAAGTGATGCTTTTATGAGCTTTGTCGTGTGATAAAATGTACATATATAATTTAATCACAGTACAAAGCTGACATAAGCGTCAACTCCCTCCACGTGACATTATCCAACGAACCACGTGACGTATTAACAAAGTCTCAGTAAAGGTCCCCGTGGTGACGCTCCTTCATGTGGGGGGTCGTCGTGCCCACCTCTCCGTCTCTCTGGGAGGGGGTCCCCACACACACACATGCACGCACACACACACACACACACACACACACACACACACACACACACCAGGGCGGCAGTATAGATCAGGAGGTAGAGCAGTCGCCTCACAAGCTGCTGGTTCGCTCCCCGCCTCCTTTTATCAAATCCAACCTGTGGAGGTGTCCCTGAGCAAGACCCCCTAACCCTGACCGCTCCTGACCTGCTGGCTGTCTCCTTGATGGCTGACTCCGCCGTCTGTGGATGAATGGGTGGATGAATGGGTGAATGTGAGCCATGACTTGTAAAGCGCTTAGAGTGGCCGCACTGGTTAGAAAAGCGCTCTATAAATGCAGTCCGTTTACCATTTACCAAGAGAGAAGGGAGACGGAGGAGAAGAGACCTAGCAAGGATTACGTGTGTGTGTGTGTGTGTGTGTGTGTGTGTGTGTGTGGGGCTTCCTTTAAATGTTCAGTGAGTCACATTAAAATGTTCTGATCACATGACCAGCGGAGCGTGGATCAGCGTGTCACTAAGCAACCGTTGTTCTGTCACCGTGACGACGTGACTGTTTACGTTGTTGGCGGGCTGTGGTCCGCGGAGAGGTGGTCGCTACCAAAGGATCTAATCAGATCCTCATATTTCTGCATGAAATAGCCAAAGTGGAGACCATCATTGGTTCTTTCTTTCTTTTGGGGTGCAAGTCGCCAAAGTTAAAGCACGTTGTGTGTCATAGAAGACTTCATGATCACCAAAGACAGCACCATGACATGTTTGTGTTGCGGGGCGGAGGGACATCTGGTTGGGTCTTGCCCAGGTGGGCGGCTCCAGCTCACCTGACGCAACCCCTGCAGCGGAGTCTGAATCGCTTGGCGCTCAGCAGTTTGCTGACAAAGCGCAGGTGTTAGAGACGGTCGTACAGGTCGTAACACGCTGGTAAAGAAGGAAGTGATGGCAAGGCTTGTGTAGCGTCTGTCTATCTGTCTGTCTGTCTGTCTGTCTGTCTCTCTCTCTCTCTCTCTCTCTCTCTCTCTCTCTCTCTCTCTCTCTCTCTCTCTCTCTCTCTCTCTCTCCTCTCTCTCTCTCTCTCTCTCTCTCTCTCTCTCCCTCTCTTTCTCTCTCTCTCTCTCTGTTTCTTAGATTAGAGATTAGAGATTAGAGAGAACTAAGATTGCAATCAGAGAGGAACACACACAACGTTGGTTCTGCATTCTGTTCCCAGCAGCAGCAGCAGCACCACCTCCTCATGTTAATCCTGTGTGTGTATGAGCTACTACAGTGGTTCCCAAATGTTTAAGGTCCTGTACCCCTTAACCATAGAACCTCCTGCTGGGTTCCCCCTCTACATCTCACCTGATGTTACATATGAAGACCAGACCGTGGATTCACTGTTTAAGGTCCTGTACCCCTTAACACAGGTGGGGTTTTTGGGGAACACAGGTGGTGTTTTTGGGAACACAGGTGGTGTTTTTGGGAACCCAGGTGGTGTTTTTGGGAAGACAGGTGGTGTTTTTGGGAACCCAGGTGTGTGTGTGTGTGTGTGTGTGTGTGTGTGTGTGTGTGTGTGTGTGTGTGTGTGTGTGTGTGTGTGTGTGTGTGTGTGTGTGCTGTAATGGTGATATGGGGATATTTTAAAATATGATCTGAGACAATATAGTAAGCTAAACATGACCAAGGATGAAACCATGGACCTCAGGGAGATGTCAATCAACATGCTCACACCATACTACAAAAATAAAAATAAAATAAAAAGTTCTGTGCTGTTTTATTGTTTGCAGACACTGGCCCCTTATGAATACAAGAAAGAGAGAGAGAGAGAGAGAGAGAGAGAGAGAGAGAGAGAGAGAGAGAGAGAGAGAGAGAGAGAGAGAGAGAGAGAGAGAGAGAGAGAGAGAGAGAGAGAGGAAAAGGCAATAGCTGCATTCCTATCTTGTAAGATTCTGAATAGATTCAAAACTTTAACTTTAAATTTTAGGTTTTGTGTGTTTACATTATTGCTGACTTTCTCTTTGCTCAAAAAACCTCATCATCTTACACACTTTACTCCTTCTTCTCAACGGAGGAGACCCTGAAATCAGTTCCCCTGACTGGACCGAATCCAGAACCGATGTTGAATCGGGAATTGAAATCGTGACCCCCAACAAATGGAATCGGATCGTAGGATACCGCAAGAACCCTGAGCAGGAGACCAGAACAGAGAAACCTGAGCGGGAGACCAGAACAGAGAACCCTGAGAGGGAGACCAGAACAGAGAACCCTGAGCAGGAGACCAGAACAGAGAACCCTGAGCAGGAGACCAGAACAGAGAACCCTGAGCAGGAGACCAGAACAGAGAACCCTGAGCAGGAAACCAGAACAGAGAACCCTGAGAGGGAGACCAGAACAGAGAACCCGTCGTCACGGTAAAAGAACAACAGTTGCTTAGTGACACGTTGATCCACGCTCCACTGGTCACGTGAGCAGAGCGTTTTAATGTGACTCACTCAACATTTACAGAAAGCCCCACACACACACACACACACACACACACACACACACACACACACAACACACACACACACACACACACACACACACACACACACACACACACACACACACACACACACACACACACACACACACATGTAGTCCTTCCTAGGTCTCTTCTCCTCCGTCTCCCTTCTCCCTTGGTAAATGGTAAACGGACTGCATTTATAGAGCGCTTTTCTAACCAGTGCGGCCACTCTAAGCGCTTTACAAGTCATGGCTCACATTCACCCATTCATCCACCCATTCATCCACAGACGGCGGAGTCAGCCATCAAGGAGACAGCCAGCAGGTCAGGAGCGGTCAGGGTTAGGGGGTCTTGCTCAGGGACACCTCCACAGGTTGGATTTGATAAAAGGAGGCGGGGAGCGAACCAGCAGCTTGTGAGGGGACCGCTCTACCTCCTGATCTATACTGCCGCCCTGGTGTGTGTGTGTGTGCGTGTGTGTGTGTGTGTGTGTGTGTGTGTGTGTGTGTGTGTGTGTGTGTGGGGACCCCCTCCGAGAGAGACGGAGAGGTGGGCACAACGACCCCCCACATGAAGGAGCGTCACCACGGGGACCTTTACTGAGACTTTGTTAATACGTCACGTGGTTCGTTGGATAATGTCACGTGGAGGGAGTTGACGCATCACTTATATATATGTGATATATATATGTGTGATATATATATATACATATATATAAAAATTAAAAAAAATGTATATATAAAAAAAATCATACCACCCAATGAACTTACTGAATAAGTCCATTTAGATGTACTGGCTTAGGAGACTTGATGTAAATCTGTTCTACAGTCTGTGAAATAAACCAGTCGATGGAGTGAATGGGAAATCTCCTCCTCTGCTTGTTTTGTTGTTGATCAGATTCAAGTCTGCACCGTTTGGAGGAAAAGTGCGACCCCTGGTGGTCAAAGTAGATCGTTGTTTTACCTCTTCTACTGAATCCATATTGTACTGAGAATGTACATATTCTACTGTAAATACATTGTACTGAGAACATATATATTATACTGAATACATATTGTACTGGGAATGTACCTATTCTACTGAATACATATTGTCGAGTAAATTCCACAGAAAATGGCCCCATTTTTTTGAACATTTTTCTTTCAATCTGAAAAGTGTAAAAGCATTGAATTATTTGCTAGTACATGATTAAATAATATAAATGTTTAGTTTACCAATATATAAAATATATATCACAACGTGTTGTGTTTTTCTCCTGGAAGAGAGAACTGCTCCGACGTCAGGGACACACACACACACATGCCATGGCCCCGCCCCCACTCTTACTTTGGGCGCATTCATGCTCTGTGTTTAGGCTCCACTGACGGTCTGTGTTCTCCTCTTCTTTGTGGAGTTGAAAGATGGTCAATATTTAAAAGACGAGGCTGAAGTGGACAACTTATTCGCCTGCTCCTTAGTCTAATGTTTCTGTCCACCCAATGGCTGCAGTAACAACATGTGGCCTGTAGATGGGGCTATTTAGTGACTCATCTCTACTGTAGACAGAGGCCTCTTTGGAGAGATTTCGAAAATGGCTGATCTGCTATGAATACTCTCTATTCAGAAAATAAAACGATGACTGTCCAGTTTGCATTGTGGTGGCACTTTGTGGATAGTTGTCATGACTTTACTGTAGGATATATTATTTAGACTTTATTATCAAGTAAGAGAATACAGTATTGATAGAGATTATCATCCTACCTATCTACCTACCTAGGTATATCTAACTATCTACATATCTACCTAGGTATAAATAACTACCTACCTGTGTATATCTAATAACTACAAATTGTACTATTCTACTATTTCCTAGTCAACTAAATACATATTTAAATGAGAATGTACCTATTCTACTGAATACATATTTAAATGAGAATGTACCTATTCTAATGATTACATATTTAAATGAGAATGTACCTATTCTACTGATTACATATTTAAATGAGAATGTACCTATTCTACTAAATACGTATTTAAATGAGAATGTACCTATTCTACTGAATACATATTTAAATGAGAATGTACCTATTCTACTGATTACATATTTAAATGAGAATGTACCTATTCTACTGATTACATATTTAAATGAGAATGTACCTATTCTACTGATTACATATTTAAATGAGAATGTACCTATTCTACTGAAAACATATTGAGACGTTTTGTCCATTTTTATTGAAATCAGAAAAGTGTACAAACATTTGATTCTGTTTTATGTCACATGATTCAGAAGAATAAACCTCAATAAATATATAGAGATTATGAAATCAGCCAATCAGACAAATAGTGTTCTCCATTCTTCAGCCTGTAACCTTAAGAGAAAGAGAGAGAGAGAGAGAGAGAGAGAGAGAGAGAGAGAGAGAGAGAGAGAGAGAGAGAGAGAGAGAGAGAGAGAGAGAGAGCGCCTGGGTTCCCCAGAACACCACCTGGGATCCATTAAAAACACAACCTGGGTTCCCAAAAACAGCGCCTTGGTTCCCAAAACCCCCACCTGGGTCCCCTTAAAAACACCACCTGTGTTCCCCAAAACACCACCTGGGTTCCCAAAAACACCACCTGGGTTCCGCAAAACAGCACCTAGGTTTCTGAAACACCACCTGGGTTCCCAAAAAACACCACCTGGGTTCCCAGGAAACACCACCTGGGTTCCCAAAAACACCACCTAGGTTCCCGAATACACCACCTGGGTTCCCAAAAACACCACCTGTGTTCCCAAAAACACCACCTGGGTTCCCTTAAAAACACCACCTGGGTTCCCAAAACCCCCACCTGGGTTCCCAAAAAAATCACCCGGGTTCCCTTAAAAAACCCACCTGGCTTCCCAAAACACCACCTGGGTTCCCAAAAAACTCCACCTGGGTTCCCCAAAACAACACCTGGGTTCCCTTAAAAACACCACCTGGGTTCCCCATAAACACAACCTGGGTTCCCAAAACAACACCTGGGTTCCCTTAAAAACACCAGCTGGGTTCCATTAAACACCACCTGGGTTCCCAAAACCCCCACCTGGGTTCCCAAAAACATCACCCGGGTTCCCTTAAAAAACCCCACCTGGCTTCCCAAAAACACCACCTGTGTTCCCAAAAACCCCACCTGGGTTACCAAAAACACCACCTGTGTTCCCAAAACCCCCACCTGGGTTCCCTTAAAAACATAACCTTGGTTCCCAAAAACACCACCTTGATTTCCAAAAAAACACCATCTAGGATACTGAAACACCACCTGGGTTCCCGAAAGACCACCTGTTTTCCCCAAAGCACCACCTGGGTTCCTTAAAAAACCACCTTGGTTTCCAAAAAAACACCATCTAGGTTCCTGAAACACCTGTGTTCCAAAAAAAACACCACCTGTGTTCCAAAAAAAACACCACCTGGGTTCCCTAAAACACCATCTGGGTTCCCAAAAAAACACCACCTGGGTTCCCAAAAACACCTCCTGGGTTCCTCAAATCACCACATGGGTTCCCAAAAACACACCTGCGTTCCCAAAAACCCCACCTGTGTTAAGGGGTACAGGACTTTATACAGTGAATCCACGGTCTTGTCTTCATATGTAACATCAGGTGAGAGGTAGAGGGGGAACCCAGCAGGAGGTTCTATGGTTAAGGGGTACAGGACCTTAAACGTTTGGGAACCACTGTAGTAGCTCATACACACACAGGATTAACATGAGGAGGTGGTGCTGCTGCTGCTGCTGGGAACAGAACGCAGAACCAACGTTGTGTGTGTTCCTCTCTGATTGTAATCTTAGTTATTATGAAATCAGCCAATCAGACAAAGTGTTGTTCTCCATTCTTCAGCCTGTTAATGTGACCCCGCGCTCTAATTGATCCCAGGTGTTTCCCATCATAATCAGGCCGGCTGAGGCCAATGAACACCTGGGATCTTCCTACTTAAGGCTGTCGAAGACCGACGTCGGTGCTAGACCAATGCACACCTTACTGAAGAACCTTATGGCTCCAACCCCCCCCCCCACCCCACGTAACCTATCCTACCTTGTTGTGTTTTTGATTGTGGAGATTTGTCAGTAAAGACATTTACTTGTCTTTGTTTTGGTTGTCCTGAGTCTCTTCTTCTGGGTTCTATGGCACATTTGGCTGGCCGGTCTCGTTGGGTCCTAACGACCCTAAAAACTCATACGTGGGTGTGATGTATTCTGTACACATTAGTCTTCATCTTAATCTGAATAAACACAATGGATTCAATATACACTATGTATTTCAAACTGCTCTAAATGAGCATGTGTACATGAGCATTAAATAAATAAAACATTAAGATAAATGTCGATACTATTTATAAATAATAAATATAAAACATGATATGTTGGGTGATATATTGTATACCATAGGTCATTGACATGCCATGTGACATGATGGGTGGTGGGTATGGGTGATATCATGTAGAACACATTTAATGAATTGATCACACATAGAAATGAGCACATTGACCAGATAACACATTGACCAGACAACACATTGACTAGATAACACATCCACTAGATAACATATCCACTAGATAACACATCCACTAGATAACATATCCACTAGATAACATTTCCACTAGATAACATATCCACTAGATAACATATCGACCTTAAAATCTATTTCAAGTGTTAAAGTAAAACTCATAGATTTACATTTAGGGCATTTGGCAGACGCTTTTATCCAAAGCGACTTACAAGGTGTACATTTGTTGAAGTAGACCATAGCATAACACTGAGGTACGCAAACATAAAAATAGAGCAATTCACAACCATTCATATTAACAAGATGAATAACACAATTCACCTGCTTAAGTAGCTGTGATAAGAGCGTGTTATCAACATTAAGGATATACACTTGCTAGAATATACAACATGCTAATAGCTATTAATGTCAGGACTTAAGCAAGTTAGGGGTTCACAAGGAGAAGGAGGGTTCATGGAGAGTCCAGGTGGACTCTGAACAGGTGGGTCTTGAGTCTCTTGCGGAAGCTGGGGAGGGACTCTGCCATCCTGACATGAGACGGGAGTTCATTCCACCACTGTGGAGCCAGAGCCGTGAAGAGCTGGGTCTTGGACGAGCGATGCTTGGTTGTCATCAGTGAAGGTCGAACAAGTCGCCTGGCAGAAGTTGAGCGGAGCGCTCTGGCTGGGATGTAGGGTTTGACCAACGCCTGGAGGTAGGCTGAGGCAGTTCCATTGACTGCCCTAAAGGTCAGCACCAGAGTCTTGAACTTGATGCGAGCATTTACCGGAAGCCAGTGGAGATCGCGGAAGAATACGTGGGTGTGATGTATTCTGTACACATTAGTCATCCATTCATCCTAATCTGAATAAACACAATTGGATTCAATATATACTGTATGTATTTCAAACTGCTCTAAATGAGCATGTGTACATGAGCATTAAATAAATAAAACATTAAGATAAATGTCGATACTATTTATAAATAATAAATATAAAACATGATATGTTGGGTGATATAATGTATACCATAGGTCAGTGGTTCCCAACCGGTGTGCCGCGGCACACTGGGGTGCCGCGAGCACTGTCCAAGTGTGCCGCAAAAAAACGTATTTTTATGTTCCACATTTTTTAATTTTTTTTTTTTTTTTTTTTTTTTTTTTCTCACTTAATAAACTTCACTTCATATACACTTTATTTTATTACATGTACAATGGAGTTCATAAGCTAATAAAACATATATTGCTCAGATTTAGAAATATTAAACTGCTTAAATTCTCATGATTTACGTCAGCCGTCATTGTTTACGGCGTGAAGAGCAGCTTTTTATCCTCGCGCCAAATAATTACAAGATGGATCGTTACGTAGTGACAATAAATAAAGAAGCACCCCAGCCCTCAACAACACAGGCCGGGATGACAGAACTTGATGGAACAGCAGTGCAAAAGAAGTCTAAAAGCAGACAGTACAGCGAAAGCTACCTTCGGTATGGTTTCTCCTGGACTGGGGATGCTGACTGCCCGACGCCAGAATGCCTAATCTGCAGAGAAAAATTATCCAACGAAGGAATGGTGCCAAGTAAACTAGCAAGACACTTTAGCACAAAACATCCTTCCTATAATTCCAAGGACATTGAGTATTTCCAGAGACTGAAATCACAAAATGAGAAGCAGAGTCAACGTATGCTTTCGTCTCTACGTGTCTCTGACAAAGCACAAGAGGCCAGCTATTTGGTTGCTGAGTTAATCGCCAAGGCAAAAAAGGCCCACACTATCGCGGAAAACCTCATTCTACCGGCATGTAAGGAAATTGTCAGGGTAATGATAGGGCCAGATGCTACTAAAGAAATCGATAAAATTCCATTATCCAACAATACAATCAAACGTCGTATCGATGACATGTCAGTAGATATAGAAACTGTCCTAACTGAAAAAATACAGAGAAGTGGCAAATTCGCTCTGCAAGTTGATGATTCAACAGACATAAGTGGCCACTGTCAACTCATTGCCAACGTGAGATATGTTGACGGAGAATCCATTGAGGAGAACTTCTTTTTTTGCAAAGAGTTACACACACATGCAACAGGAGAGGAAATTTACAAGACCACAGCTGATTACCTGACAGAACAGGGTCTAAACTGGGGGATGTGCCACAGCATTTGCACCGACGGGGCTGCCTCAATGACGGGGAGGGTGAAAGGTTTTGTAAATAAAGTGAGACAGGTAAATCCCGATGTACAGATAACCCACTGCATGTTACACCGAGAAGCCCTTGTCGCCAAAGCTATGCCACCAGACCTCACTGCAGTATTAGAACAAGCTGTGAAAATAGTGAACTACATCAAGTCCCGTCCGCTGAAGTCGCGGATGTTCAGCTCATTGTGCAATGAGATGGGGGCTGAGCACCATGGCCTTTTACTGCACACGGAGGTCCGCTGGCTGTCACGGGGCAAGGTGCTGTCCCGTGTCTACGAGCTCCGCGACGAACTTGTTGCATTTGCAAATGAGCACGACTTACCCTACAAAGAACAAATGGATGATGAATCGTGGTGGGTTAAGCTTGCATATCTGGCAGATATTTTTAGCCACCTCAATGACCTCAACATCAGAATGCAAGGGAAGAATGAGAATATCCTGACAGCCACAGACAAACTCAATGGTTTCCGATCCAAGTTAAGACTGTGGCAAAATAAAGTCGCCAAGAAAAACATTGAAATGTTTCCGCTGACATCCAGTGACCCAGCGCACAAGACAGCATTTTTTCTACAAGTTGTAGCTGCTCACCTGAGAGTGCTGGAGGAGAGGTTTGAGTCATATTTCCCTCCTATGAATGAAGACTTCGATTGGCTCCGGGATCCGTTTAATCCTCTGTCATTAATATCAGCCAAGTTTAAAAAGCAGAGCTCAGGATGAACTCGCAGAGCTATCTATGGACCGCTCCCTGAAACTGAAGCACGGGGAACTACGTCTGGATATATTTTGGCTGCTTGTGGGACACGAGTATCCATCCCTCTCAGAGAGTGCCATCAAGGTGCTTTTACAGTTTCCAACCTCCTACTTGTGCGAGCTGGCGTTTTCCTCACTCGCATATGTCAAAAACAAGACCCGCACCCGGCTGTCAGTGGAGCAGGACCTCCGCGTTGCGCTGTCCACTATCCCCCCACGCATCAAGAGACTCTGCTCACAAAAGCAGGCACAAGTGTCGCACTAGCACCGTGTAACGGTCTGAGAAATGTTTATGTTTGGATGTTAATTTGTGTGCCTTTCTTATAAATGTATGATTTATGATTTTGTCAATCAGTATTATCTGGATAGCGAAATGCAGAATGTTTCATATTTGGGATGTGGTTGATGAGTCACATGACCACAGTCAGGTCAGAGGGCATTGTTTCATCCCTCCAATTCTATTAAGTTATTATTTAATCTAAGTGATAGGCCTGCCTCTTTTGAAATCCAAATGTAAAATAATAACTGTATTGATATGTATTCGTGTTTTAACACAGGTAGGCCTACTATTTTCCGCCAAAACAAAAGAGCCTACTTAGTAGGCTTGTTTATAATATTGAATTCATCATAGAAATGGTGTTGACATTTTTAGTCTGGTTCTTGTTATGTGTGAATACATTATTTGTTCTATAAAATGTTCTATTCAATTAAATACACATTTGAAAACCAATTTATGGTGTATTTATTGTTTTTAGTTTAAGCTCTGAAGTGGTTTTTAAATCTACAAAAACTTAGGGTGCCTTGGGGTCGAGAAATATTTTCAGGGGTGCCTCGGTAAAAAAAAGGTTGGGAACCACTGCCATAGGTCATTGACATGCCATGTGACATGATGGGGTGGTGGGTATGGGTGATATCATGTAGAACACATTTTAATGAATTGATCACACATAGAAATGAGCCAGGAACAAGTCAGTATATTAGCACTTTTCAGTTAAAATATTTCTTTGATATATTTTTATGGATATTTGTATAATTAAAGTCAACAATATGCATTATTATTATCATTTCAATATTAATATCATTATTATTCTTATTAGTATATACAGTGTATGAAAAACAGAAAGACTGACACACAGCTTATCACAACATATAATACAATATAATTTATAATTTATAATACACACATTTAGCAGATCTTACATAATATTGTGCTGTTCATCCCCACCCTGCCCATACTAACACGTATGTTCAATGAAGGCAAACCTAAAGCCAGTCTGTGCAATGATACTTACCTCCTCTAACACATTGACTAGATAACACATTGACTAGATAACACATTGACCAGATAACACAGTGTGTCAGTGGTGAAGCGTCAGGGCCTTCAAGGTATTCAGAGAAGACCCTGGAACTCTCAGATGAAACAAAAAAAATCGAATTAATTGTATTAATAAAATGTAATACAATTTAATATCCTTACCAGCTGAGGAAGTTCCTCTAGTGGACGCATCGCAGTCACATTGTGCATACCAGCTGAGAGATGCAGTTCCCTAGTGGTAACGCCATCATGCAAATCAACCATGGCTGAGACAGTTTCTCATAGGTGGACCGCAACAGCTGCAAACTCGACTGAGGACATGTTCTCTTGAGATGGACCCTAACACCATCAAACACTGATGGACGTTCTCTAGTGTAGAACCTCGCCAAGCAGCATCACGTCACGTGAGGACAGTTCTCTAGTGGAACGCCTAACACAACGTCCTCATCAATTCAACGCACTGAGGACTAGTTCGCTCTTAAGTTGGACCCTAACACTATCAACCACTAGAAGTGTACAGTTCCTTCTGAGTGAGGATCGCCCTTTACACTATCTAACCACTGAGGACAGTTTCGCTCTAGTGTGACGCGGCCAACTGTCATGCAGCCTAACTGAGGACAAGTTTCCTCTAGTGCGCCAACACATCCTAGCTCAGGTGATGTGATCTAATTGACTTATTCCCTGGTTGTGACGCTTCGGCAGGGGCTTATGTGCTGCTTTCTAAAAAGCTAAAAAAAAAAAACACGCACTTGAATGGATGTAGATTATGAATACTATCAGCTGTGTGGGTGAGGGCTTTGGGGTCACGGATGTCAATTTAACTCTGTATGTCACATATAGAATGACATCTAGTTTAAAATGGCTATGAGGACGACACTGACATGAGAACAATTATCACTAAGGAAGTGGATGCGTTTGGTAAAAAATTGGTGGCAATGGTCGTGCACGGGCAGGGTGTATATTTTATGCTTCCATCAGTAGCCTCGCATCTCCTCTCACTGGAGTAGATATTTCTTGAGGTAAGATAAAGACACGAGTATATGAACAATTGGGCCTTCCATCAATTTGAGGCCAATATATATAAATGGTCCCACTACTAGCATGCTCTGCGTAGTCGACTATAAAGTGGGCATTAACAACACGCTATCTACTACTACAAGGATGAACACAACGCACAGTATGGTTAAAGTCAAAGTTATACAAGTATAAGCAATGGGTGAAAATCTTGTGTGCAATACCCGACGACAGACAGCAGTTATAAAAATATAAATAATAAAATAAAAAAATAAGTAACTGTATAAAGTTAAATATATAAAAATATAAAAGTGCATATATGAAATGCAATATATTAGCACAAAAAAGAGCAATATATATATATATATATATATATAAATCAATGTAAGAAAATATACATTGTTATATGCTATCCACCCTTGTTCAGCAGCCTGGTGGCCTGACTGTGGAAGCTGTCTCTGAGTCTATTTCTACAGCACTTGATACTGCGGTACGGCCTGCCTGACGGTAACAGTGAGTACAGTTGGGGGCTGGGTGGTCTTGTCTGTTATGATGCGTGTGGCCTTGGCCACGCACCACTTGTGGTGTATATCCAGGAGGGAGGGAAGCTCGGAGCCACGGAGGTCACGACTGCAGAGTCACTCCCCGTCTTCCGCCGCAGGCTGAAAACCCATCTCTTCAGGACACACTTCCCGGATCCTTCCTCGTAGCGTCAATTCTGTCAGTCAAAAGTAGATTACATATTATAGATAGGTAGATATTGTTCTAGATATTGTTGCATATTGTTTGCCTTATTATTATTTTATTATTTTACTTTTTCCCTTACACTTTTGCCTGAATTATGGTACTTCTACCTGAGCCCTGGTTCAGTTATTGGAGACTTGTTAGAAATGAAATGCACTTTTGACTTCTTGGTGACGAGTTGTTCTCTCACCTTCCTTTGTTGAAGCACACTACTGTAAGTGGCTTTGGATCAAAGCGTCTGCTAAATGAGCGTAATGTAATGTAATGTACTGTGTGTTGTGAGTTGTGTTAGTTCTCTGTGTTGTCTCTCCCTTCTCCCTTTCCCCTGTGTCTAAATAGCCCCCATGGACGTGCGTGAGAGAGGGGGCTGGGGGGTTGTTGTGGGTTAAGTGTTGCTGTTGTAAATATATATGGGATATTATTTTTGATAATAAAATAATTTTGAAAAAAAGGAGGGACGGACTAGAAATCCATTGGGGTCTTTCCCCGCGCACGTGAGAAACCTGCCCACAACGATTGGTTAGACTACAGCCTGTCCTTTAAGCCTAAGATTGTTGACTTATGCTCATCTCCAAGATGTGATCAGTTCACTGGATTCATCATCATATCCAAAGACAATCAGAAAATGCAGTCTCTGCAACAATATCTCCAATTTGATACAGTTAAGTATCAACTGATCAGTTGTGCTTATAGAGATAAGAAACCAGCTACGGTGAAAGGGGATGTACCTCAGTGGTAGAGCGCATGCTTCTCATGTATGTGTGTGTGTGTGTGTGTGTGTGTGTGTGTGTGTGTGTGTGTGTGTGTGTGTGTGTGTGTGTGTGTGTGCCTGCCTGTAAAGGGTGTAACCCGAAAAACGATCCAGGAAACAA